>CM076984.1:44293830-44296330 GCA_039105355.1 Benthosema pterotum | reverse complement strand
CCTGAATGAAAAACATCTTTTTTTTAAGTGTTCCTCTGCGCTATACTGTACAAACTTAGGCTACCTCAATCTCCACTCCTTTCCTTTCCGCCCTTGACTCCTCTCCTCGCCATAAATGTCCCTAACCCACCTCTCACGTCTCTCTCTCTCTCTCTCTCTCTCTCTCTCTCTCTACTTCATCCCTCCTTAAACCTCTCACGCTGCTCCTCCTGCTCTGTCTGCTGACATCTCTCTCTCAATTTACAATTTAGGCATTTAGCAGACACTCTTAATCCCCTCTATCCTCTCTCTCTCTCTCTCTCTCTCTCTCTCTCTCTCTCTCTCCATCTCTCCATCTCACCTCGTCTATGGTTGTTGACCTTTAGTTGGAACACTTAGCGTTCAGAGTGAAGGAGCGAGACAGGGTGGGGTGGAGGGGTGGAGGGGGATCTGACGGGGAGAACGCACATGTGTGTGCGCGTGTGAACTAAAGATCTCAACGGGCCTGAAAATGAAGGCCCGGCCCTACCCGGCCCTAACAGTTCAGGCCCTAGGCCCTACCCGGCCCTACTAAATGGAATAGATTTTAGGCCCTACCCGGCCCTAAATTGTCGGGGTTGGGCAAAATTTGAGAATTCGCCAGAGATTAAAATTGAAATGGCAATCAGCACCATCTTCATAATAGGTAAATACAGAAAATAACTATTATTCTTATATATTAAAATAATCCAATATATATTATTTTTTCATGGGGCCCGAGGCCCTACCCGGCCCTATTGATTAGGATAGATTTTCGGCCCTACCCGGCCCTAAATGTCGGGTCGGGCCTGTTCGGGTTCGGTTCTGGTCGGGTTCGGGCAGAGTTTGAGAACTTAGTGTGCACACACACACACACACACACACACACACACACACACACACACACACACACACACACACACACACACACACACACACCACACACACACACACACACACACACACACACACACACACACACACACACACGTGTTGCTGGCAGACACGCATGCAGTGCACGCTCTCCCTATACTTCACTCCAAGGCTGTCTGCCTCATTCAGGATTCAAGAAGAGAAGTCCTAATCAGCTTATTGTGTTGCTTTCACACATACTGTCTGGGTAGGTTCCTTAATGTGCTTTCACAACAACAACAACAAAATGCAGTCAAAGATAACACAATACAAAATACTACTATACTGAAGAAAACACACACCTAGAAGACACCCTCTTTAACAAAGTACGATCCTTAGTGATAATCCAGTACTTTAATGGAAACAAAGAAACAAAGAAAAACAATTTGCACCATGGTAATGTTGCAAAGCAGTAATATCAATTAACTCATGGTTTACGGCTTTGCTGTCAGGCAGAAAGCTCTGATCCTCACGTTGTAACTTCTTGGGTTTTGTTTGTAAATGAACAAGTGTGATCTGTGATCACACTACAGTGTAGTGTCAAAAGTAGCACATCGTCACCTTCTTAAAATAATCGCATAAGTCATTTTTTCCAGGTTTTTCAGGAAACACAAAAAAACTCCCCCAAATTTTTTTGGGGGGAGTTTTTTGTGTTTCCTGAAAAAACCTGGAAAAAATGACTTATGGGATTATTTTAAGAAGGTGACAACATTAACCTAACCTGCTCTAACACTACAGTAACCCTCGCTGTTATTGGTTGTATGTTAGTGCAGGGGTTTTCAACAGGTGGTCCGGGGACCACCAGTGGTCCTTTAGATGGTGCCAGGTGGTCCCCAGGCTAAATGATGGAAAATTGGGTAACCAGATGAAACTCTTGAGAATGTAAAAATGAAACCAAATGGACCCTTGCGGGTCCATTTGGTTATTGGTTATCTTATTTGGTTAGATAAGATATTCATAACCTGAATTGGCACCATTAATTGAGAAGTCTACACTGTTTTGTTTGCAAAATTGTGCCTGGAATAATTGAATGGTGGACAAAACCAAAAGAATTCTTTTCGTTTTAGGTCTTTGGGGTGAAATTGTCATCAAATGGTGTTAGTGGAAGAATGCTTCTGCATGCTGCAGCAAACAGGCCAGCCTGCTGGCACGGCTCAAAACCAAACACACCACACAATGACGCAACGGCGTTCTTTCAACACTTGCAGATATTGTCATAATGTTGTGATTGTGTCAGTCAAAGACAAATCCCTTACAACTGTGATGGAGTCAACTCTCTCTTGTCAAACCGGTGGCCGCGTGCAGTAAGATACAAGTAGTCTGTGATGCATGCAGAAGTGTTTCTTTTTGTGTCTGTGGTTTGGTTGTTCTTCCTCCAAAGACAGAGGCGTCCCCGCCAAGGTGTGAATGTCAACATGAACTTTGGAACAAAACCAAAATACGGTCAAAGGGATGTGCCTCTCTGCAGAAAAACAGCCCAGCACAATATTATATAGTGGCTGATATTGTGGATGTGGCTGATTTCTAAAATAAAATAACATTTATTCATCCCTTTTTTTTTTTTTGGGGGGGGGGGGGGGGGGTGAACAAA
>CM076984.1:44231330-44288830 GCA_039105355.1 Benthosema pterotum | reverse complement strand
GTTGAAAACCACCGTGTCCATTGGTGTAAGCATAATGTATTCCTTTGTATAATATGTGCTTGTGCATGAGTGTGATATTATACTTGTCCTCTGAAATAAATACATACACACATAAACAAATAAAATAAAAACACCATATTTATTGTATTTTTTAATAAACAGCAAATCTGCTTTGCTCAATAGGAACTGCTCCTGTCGCAGATTAATGATGTCATTATGTTCAAGTGAGTTCCAGCTCTATATGGAATAAATGAAATGCATTTGCTAACACAAAACAACGTAATATTTCTAAATGTAATGTGAGCATCAAAGCAATATTTCAAATATTTTCCATATATTCCATAGGGATGGATGGCTGATGGACATGTGACATCATCAACATGCGTCAGGATCAGTTCCTGGTGAGTGAAAGAATCTCTATTTATGAAAGAAATAAGATATTGAAGGTGTTTTTATCTTTACATTTTAGTTATAGAAGGCAAGCACGACGTTTTAAGCCAGAGATCCTTTTAAATTAAACAAAAATGGAATACCAACCCTGTATGTGTGTTTGTTTATGTCTGTCAGGTGAACTGTTGCTATTCTGTGACCTTCTGGAGACATTTTGCCAAAGGGCGCTCTCTCTCTCTCTCTCTCCCTCTCCCTCTCCCTCTCCCCCCCTCTCCCTTCTCTCTCTCTCTCTCCCTCTCCCTCTCCCTCTCTCCCTCTCTCTCTCTCTCTCTCTCTCTCCATTCAAAGCATGTCTGAGCATTTAAAGCCGTTTTACCACAGATTCCTCCTGCTTTCAGAGGCGTTTTAGCAAAGGCCTGCATCACAGGACCAAAATAGAGGGCTGAAAACAAAGAGAAACTAGACCAATCAATACGAACCCCAATGAGGCATGAAGGACCCAGCCAAGACACACACACACACACACACACACACGCACACACACACACACACACACACACACACACACACACACACACACACACACACACACACACACACACACCACACACACACACACGGTGAGACAGAAACCTTGCATCTCCAGAGTATAGAGACAACAATCGCTCTACAAGCTCACAACGTGTTGCATCAGGACGAGTGATGAGGTTGTCTGAATAATTCAAAGGGGCTCCAGCATGAAATTAAAATCAAATGTATTATATTAATGTCTCTTTATACCCACTGGCGTCTAAACAAGCTTTCAGATCATTCATTTTCATAGTGTAAGACCAAAAACCTTCAGCTGTAAATTAATATCCAAGAATGTCCACACCTATAAGGGACGCCCTGGTGCCCTGTCCTCCTCGCCACTTAGCCCCGCCCATCTCAGTGTAGTTAGGAGGGAGGGGAGGGTGGGTGAACCACCATGGGAGGAGGTGGGGACTGGTGGATCCCTGCATATTAATGACTTCAAGGAGGTAAAGTTAAAGGGGAAAAGACTATTCACATATATTTTTTTTGGACTTTACATCACTTAAAGATGGAGTGCCATGATTTTTTTCTACCCTAAAACATGATCATCAGGTATTAATCTTATATGAAAAGTAAGATTTTTTCCCAAAAAGTGTACAGTGTTTGTTAAACTGTCATTTTTATGATTCCACCCTACCAGTTCATTAAGTATGCCTGGTTTGCCTGGTGGGTGGTGATGGGTGGAGATCCACCTGAACTGAAGCCACGCCCACAGCTTTAGTTGCATGATAAAGGGGGAGGAGTTAGGGGAGGGGCTGAGCATGTGATGTCACTATAGTGAAGTTTTTTTCATTGGCATGTTTGACTGGAAAGGTTCAGCCCCCAGGAAGAAACCCTAAATACAAAGGGAAGACATCATTGCACATAAAAAAACACACCAACGGGTCTATTTACATACTGTCACCTCTTAAACATGTACAAAATTGGAAAAAATTCAAAAATCACGGCACCCCCACTTTAATGGAAGAATCTGAGAGGGCCCATTCAGGCATGCAACTTCAGAGACATACAGAAAATCACCAAGGAAAATTGTCGAAATTGTTAAGAACTTTTGACCAGAATTATAACTACACTTGATTTGTTTGAAATGTTCCTTTTTCCATTTCCTGAAAAGCAACCGTTTTGGACATACAAGGTTCTCTCACCAGACAGTACTTCTGTGCAGCCTATAAAGGTCTGTATTTATAGTCAAATGTGAACCACATTTCGTAGTGAACTATAATCACACAGCAGCGTTCTGTCAAAAAGGAACAGAAATGCTAAATGTACTGGAGTCGTACTGCACAAGCACAGGGAGTAAAAGGGAAGGGAATCCCTTCATGGTTAGAAACAAAGTGTACCCTAAAACAGAACACTTCCCCGCGGAACACACCGGGGGTGTTGTGAAAGTTAATACCGACACACACCAGACTCAGCAGAGATATAAACAACCAGGTCTATGGAAACCAGCCAAAAAGCACTGACTATCAACAGCAGTTCAACTCCTTGGTGCCATTTTGCTGCCTATCCAACTCCCTTTAATCGGGGCTGCCAGCTATGCATTCCAGAAATTGATTGATTAATCTTAATGCGTGTGTGCGTGTGTGTGCGTGCGTGATATTTACAAGCAAGGCGTTCTGTTTCCTCTGAATTGGCATTGATTCGGACCAATTCTGATATTATACAGAGGACCACAATTGCAACAAACCTAGGCTTGTTGCCATTGTGGTTCTACTCTCCGTATGTTTTCACTATACTGAAGGTACAACGCCGTTGGCAGTCGCTATATCATCTGTGAAAATAACCTGCACTATTCTGATACCGATCCAATACCAATATGACATTTTTTTATGGCCGATATAGCAGAGTCCGATCATACATCAGATTACATCATGCATCCCTAATCAGAAGTGCTAGTACTACAACCACAGTTGTGTTTATTTTTCTCTCTCTTGGTAAACTCTTGTATCTGTCAACTTGTTTATTTTAGACTCCCGGCTGGATTGGATGGATCAGAGCTCAGTGTTCAGACAACACTTCCACCCTCCATGTCTATGGACTACAGCAGGGGTTTTCAACCTTTTTGATGCCAGGGCCCACCGTTTATTCAGGATTTGAGCCACGGACCACCATTTGAGGAGATTTTAGCCCCACAGACCCCAAATCTAAAGATTTATTTTGCTTTTGTCCACAATAACAGGCTGTATTTGGGAAACAAAACAGGCAAAGCATACAGACCAAAATGACCATCAATCTTGTAGTTGTCTAGACCTGGACTAGCTCAGATGATGAATATTTTAACTCTTGAGAATGTAAAAATGAAACCAAATGGACCCGCAAGGGTCCATTTGGTTTCATTTTTACATTCTCAAGAGTTACATCTGGTTAACCAACTTAGCTGAGGACCACCTGGAACCCTCTCAAGGACCACTGGTGGTCCCCGGACGACCTGTTGAAAACCCCTGGACTACAGCATCCAAAACACCATGCCTCACCTCACCTACTGCAGCTTAAAATGCGACCCTTCAGTTTTTAATCCCTGATTAAAACCCACAGTAAGGCGGGTCACCTCTTCTCTGGTTTTATCCTCTTTTATCCCTTTTTACGGTGGACAGAGTGATTCTCCCTAAAAGAATGATGGAATACGATTGGCCGCCCTACAAGGGCACAGTCATTAGGGAACCACAGTGTTCTATTCTCTGCAGTAATAATGTAAAATGGCTCACCTGCAAGCCTTCAGTCAATTAGCTCCACTGTTAGCATAGGTCCTCCATAATGAGCTGCCTAACCATCACTTAGAGCGGTCGTAACAGGGCCATTTCATAGTACCCATGTTGCTCTTTGCCATTTCCATCTGTATATTAACTTACATCAGTATGAATGTACTGTACTCAGGCTTATATCTTTCTTATACAGTATCTATCTACAGTATGGCTCTGCTACCTCCTCACACACAAGACTAACAGTACGTCTTAACAGCAGCCGACGAAAACTGGGCAATGTGGGCGACGCTTTATTTACATTGAGTGTAGCCTAAATCAACCAAGTATTGGCCGAAAAGTTCAATTACAGTATATTTATCTTTTCAACCAACATTGTCCCAACCACTTTTCGACCATCGCCCGTCCGCCTGCTATCGTCAAAATCGGGGCTCTCATAGACAAAATTGTTCAGAAAACATTGTCTGTCCATCGTCACCTATTGTTAAAATGTACTTTTAGTTCACACACACGCACACGCACGCACACACACACACACACACACACACACACACACACACACACACACACACACACACACACACACACACACACACACACACACACACACACACACACACACACACACACACACACACACACACACAGAGTCTGAACAGCATACAAAAAAAAAACTACTGGACACTGCAATGCAGAGCGAATGGCAACAAAAGATAATGTTATGAGCTAACAGCATTTACATGCATATGTGTACATACAACATGGTAAAAAAAAAGGAATGCTAATTAAAACCTTAGATGGGGGGAAAATGTAAGAATCCGCTTTCAATCTCCCTACGGCCAATGTGCCCATGTGCAATTTCAGATCAACCAGCCAAACTCACTAGAGAATCATGAGCAGGGTTGTGTTCGTTTAATAGTAGGATCCAGCATGTTCTATTTTCCTGGCCTGCAGTTTGCATAAGGTTTAGGAATGCTTTCAACATGGACAGACATGTATTAAGGCTGTATACCGAAGCTCGGGATTCGAACCACTCGC
Source organism: Benthosema pterotum (assembly GCA_039105355.1). NCBI lineage: Eukaryota > Metazoa > Chordata > Actinopteri > Myctophiformes > Myctophidae > Benthosema > Benthosema pterotum. Next base: position 44,284,130 of record CM076984.1, on the reverse strand, counting down.
TCGCTAAGGTCGCCACGCAAACGAATATTAATGATCCCGAACCATTCGCATTTATTTATTTATTTAACTTTTTCCCGATCTAGTAGATTTGCGACATCAAGGGATCAGAAACTCGCTGTGAAACGCACTGTTACTGCAGTTGGAAATGCATTGTTTTCACTGAAGGTGTCCCATTCTCAATAGAAGTCTATGTAGGCGATCCGCCATTAGACTAGCTCTAGGAAGTGAACGGACTAACAGCGTGTTACCGTGGCTGTGTCGGATCAGTCTCATCAGAAAGGAAAGAAAGGAGAGCGGTGTCATGACTGGTGTATTCACTGATGTCAATCACCTCTTTGGGCAGTAGAAAACGTATGTACCGATGGCAACATCCACGATTTTAATAGTTAATAGACGCACGGGGGGGTGGGGGTGGTGGCGGTCCCTGCATGCTACTTTATTTTTAGCGAAGGTTCGAAGCTCGGCCTCAAATTGCTGTCCGATGCTCGAAGGGCAAATTAAGCCCTAGTATACAGCACTAACATGTATAGAGGAGGGACGAGGGGATACACTTGGAGAAGAGTCTCCTATTCTTAAAGGGGTTTGCTCTTTATCTGAGCCACGGATCAACAGTGTGGCATTCCTGCCGGCTCACAGACAAATGACGGATTGGTTTTCGAGCAATTTTTCACGGATCAAAAGTGGCATCACATCAGTGTTTACTCTTAAAGGTAATTACACAGTCTGAGTGGGTTTATATGATTACATTTAGAGCAGTAGAACTGTTAATTATCCTCCGCTCTGATTGGCTTCTACTGTCATTATGTTACGGTGAGCACAATCTAGACTAGCTCAGGAGGTAGATTGTCCATTTGGGAACTTACAGGTTCTGGATACCTGGCTCCTTGTGAATTTGTTTGCCCTGTTAAGTGGTCTTAAAAGCCCCCGATGAGAGGGTTGCTAGCCTAGCATGGTTGAACGGGTGAATGTAATGCACGCTGTAAAGTGTTTGGACAAAGGCACTTTGGAAATGCAGACCATTTATGCACTGTAAGACGGAGGCATTTACTCTGGCTAACCATTTGAGACAGCTATTTTATAATGGCTGTTTGTAAACAAATCCTCTGGCATGTGCATTAGTGACTCTAATGAAGCAGTCGATATCAAAGTGGGGTCTTCAAAGGCGGTTCCAGGGGGTCTCCGTACTGCAAAATGTAATACTTTAACCTAACATACAAGGTGGCAGATTGTGAGCTTAGAGATCTGCCAAAAAAGACCAATCCCCATAATACTCACAATGCCAAAAAAAACAGGCTATTTCCAGTTGGAGTGCATGTGTGTGTGTGTGTGTGTGTGTGTGTGTGTGTGTGTGTGTGTGTGTGTGTGTGTGTGTGTGTGTGTGTGTGTGTTGTGTGTGTGTGTGTGTGTGTGTGTGTGTGTGTGTGTGTGAGCGTGTGAGCGTGTGTGAGCGTGTGTGAGCAGGTGAGCGCGCGAGCTGAGAGAGAGAGAGAGAGAGAGTGAGAGTGAGAGAGAGAGAGAGAGAGTGAGAGAGAGAGAGAGATTGAGGTATGATTTGGAAGCGAAAATGTGATGATTTGATTGCTGCTCACTTTGTCACAGGCTTCCGGCAGTTGCCATGGGGACGGCGGTCCCTCATAAGTGACTCATACAGTACAGTAGCAGTCGTCTGACTCCTCATCTTGTGCTCCGGCACATGACAATTAGATCCATCAACACGGAACGGCGGCAATGTTGCCATGTCTGCTTATTGGAAGCAACCTTGGGCGTGTTTTTTTTCTGAAAGGTGCTTGTAATATTTCTGTTGAAAATAGCAGATCAACAGGGTTCACCGATACTCAACAAACATTGGGTGCAATTCTCAATCACTGTGGTGTAGCAGGTATGGTGTAAGTCTTCTCATTGGCTGCATGGCAGCAAATCAGGTCTGGGGCCTTGGAGTAGGCCGAAAGCCTATACCACCAGCCCTGGCCCTGAGCTTACCAAATAATTACCCAGAATAATTAAAACCTGCAAGTCAAAAGGTCCAGAAATCACCCCCAATTAAAATTGTTACTGTACTCCCCGGCTTTGTTCATCATGAGTTGAAGTTCTTGATGACTGGTTTTAATTATTATGGATAATTATTTGGTAGGCCCAGGCCCAGGCCTGGTGGTATAGGCTTTCGGGCCTACCTCAAGGCCCCAGACCTGATTTGCTGCCATGCAGCCAATGAGCACGGCCCCAAATCTGATTTGCTGCCATGCAGCCAATGAGAGGACTTACACCGTACCCATTGCACCCATTGTTGATTTCTGAAATCCAGTGTATATACTGTAGGTTTAAAGTGATGAAACCGATCTTTATATACAGTACTCTCCTTTTCGGTGTGTTTCCATCGCCTCTGTCGCGCGTTTCTCTCGTTAAACTGGGTATCGCTGATCCCGCGGTGTGCGGGCATGCAGCCAGCCGGCGAGACACTCGTGTCAGTTCTCCAAATAATGGAAAATTGAGCCGTTGTTGTCGTCGGGGCGCAATCTTCATCAAAAAAACTTGCAGATACAATCTTTATCTGTCCTCTATCTCTCCTTAAGTGCCTCCGCTGATATCATAATGCCCGCCTCCCGTATCTGATGGCCGCACCTAATAACAGGCTTCAACAGCAGCATGGGAGTGTGGGAGGGGAGGGGACGGGACGGGGACGGGGGCTGGGGTGGGCTGGGGTGGGCTGGGCTGGGGAACATAAACAAATTAACCCTTTGTGTAATGAACGCGTTTTGGTGTTTTATCTGTTGAAAAATAGCAGATCAACAAGCTCATGTCGCGCCACCGAGTGGCGCGACATGAGCTTGTTGTTCTGCTATTTTTGAAAAATTGTGAAAATGTGCTGCAAATCTCTGAATACATTATTTTGGAAGCAAACATTTTATCTCAATTTTTCGCTTCTGGGGAACCCCCGAGAACAACATGTTTTCAGATGGGGGGGTCTGCAGCCGAATATGGATAATTCTGGTGGTCCTTGGCTAGAAATATGTTAGCATCACTGACACAGGAGCACAGGTTTTTCAGAAAAACTAGAATCTAGTGTCAGAAACTATAGAATCTAGTGTCAAAAACTCGATTCTAGCGTCAGAAAGTAGATTCTGGTGTCAAAAAGGAGATCCTAGCATCAGAAACTATAATTTAGTGTCAATAACTAGAATCTAGTGTCGGAAACTACTGTAGAATCTAGCGTCAAAAGCTAGAATGTTGCTGCAGCTATGATCTGGTGTCAGGAACTACTGTATAATCTGGTGTCAGAAACTCGAATCGAGGGTCAGAACACAAAGGGTTAACTAAGCGATTCACAGGCAGCGGCGGCGCCAGGAGGAGTGACGGTGAGGAGTCCCGCCTTCGCTCTCATCGCAGCAGGGGGTGCTGCAGTGTCACTGTGGCGCGGTGGCATCATTATCTCTCCCATTGCTTCGCCCGTCCGACATAGAGCGCCGGCACCGCTAATTGGAAAGCTTCGTTCGAGACGCGATGTCATTGTCTCATTATGGGCCATGTTAAGTTTCCTGCGAAGGAGTAAACCGCCCGATATCAAGACGCTCCAGGCAGGCAGGCAGACTGGGGAACGGGGCGATCCCCACGGCTGTTCACCACGGCACCATGCAGGCTGTTAGAGCTTTATGACTGCTACTTCAACGTATGACGGTGGGCCCAAAATACAGCGTGACACAAACACAAAATGCACAACGTGTTGCATTGTGCTGGATTGCCACAGCTTTTTTAAATGCCAAATTTTAGCTGCCGCATTTTGGGATTGTTAATTCATCACGCTTGTGGTGTGAAATTAGTTAAGTATTTATAATTTCTCAATTGATTTAAGCACTTAGAGGACCTGTGTGTGTGTGTGTGTGTGTGTGTGTGTGTGTGTGTGTGTGTGTGTGTGTGTGTGTGTGTGTGTGTGTGTGTGTGTGTGTGTGTGTGTGTGTGTGTGTGTGTGTGTGTGTACGTGCGTGTTGTGTGTTTGTTTTTGAAAAAGCCTTCAATCCATATAAGCTATTTTAGAACCACAGTAGCCATTTGTTGGTGTCTGCTTTCTTCTCCTCACGTTCCAACCGACTGATGTCGTGACTTCATTTACCTGCCAGGCGGTTGTACTCTGTTGGGGGAGAAGCTACCTCAGTTTACATAAAAGCTATACAATATATGTACTGTAGTTGGTCTACCTGCTCTTCTATCTTGTGGTTGGGACTCAGAAGAACTACTAATGGCTGACAAGTGGTAGAGCATGAAACTCAAAATACAAGTCATCCTAATTTCTTTGTTCAGCAGCAGACATTTTGGCTTGTGCGCAGGAGGGCACAAGTTTTGCATCGTGGGTAGGATATTAAAGTTATGCTTTGGAGCTTTAAGTAATCTCTAGCCACATTCTTATCCCAGAACTCATTGCATGAGAATAGGTGAAGGTGAGAGAAATCCGCCTTTTGTGTGTGGAGAGAGAGAGAGAGAGAGAGAGAGAGAGAGAGAGAGAGAGAGAGAGAGAGAGAGAGAGGCAGGAATTTCAGTCTCTGACTTACGTGACAATGAAGGAGAGAGACTGGTGTCGCAATTCCATTATGATTCTCCCAACCCTAACACTACAGATAGCCTACAGTAGAGAGAAAGAAATAAAATTGGATATACCGAATTTTACTCAGACAAACATTATCTGACTGTCACTACTCTACTTTTTCACTCCTATTTCCTAAGCAGACACATTTTCAGACAGGCTATAGTTTGTACAGAAGAGGGCTGGGTGTAACGCATTGCTATGAGATGCATTGTGAGCTTGCACACCAAAATGGAGATTTCGGGGTTACTGTGGTGACCATATTCTTTCAGATATTCAGTGTGACCGGAAGCAGTGATAAAAATATACATATCAGTCCAGTTGAAGAACTGTGAGTTGAGATGATGAAGGACCACATCAATTATTATTAAATGAACAGATAAATCATTATCCGTTGCCGGTCATTTGGTTTGTGTTATATAAAAAAGGAACTTGGTAGTTGAGATCATGTTGTTTCACTCTATAAATATTTGCTGGGCGCCATCTGTTTGCAGCTTATGTAAACCGTACTGTTGAAATTGGTCAAAAGTGTATTAAAAAATATGATGAATTACTTCACAACTTAACTATTATTAATATATTATTAAAATAAAATTGAATTATATTACTGTGAGATTTATTAAGCAAAGCACTTTAATCCTTTGGCCAATTTAGTCTAGTAAGATATATATTTATTTGTTTTGTTTTTTTTACTTTTAATTTTTTATCGCACAATTTTGTAACCCATGTGTCACCCAGTACCAATGTCTAAACTATATCCCTGGGCTCTCTCTCTTTCTCTCCGTCATCCGGGAGAGACCCCCGATCTCATGCTTCCTTCAATGCATGAGGAGTGAACATGCAGGCCTCTCGTTTCCCCGGTACAGCGTATTGTGTGGAAGGAACATGTTATTCCAGCCAGTTCCTTTCCCTTCTATGAAGCATCCCTGGGCTGACCAGGGTGAGAGAGAGTATACAGACCAGGATTACTGATGTTACTTTGTGTGAGGGTACTCACAAAATGCCATCACAAAATGCAAACTCCACACAGAGAGGCCCTGTGGCCAACCCCACCCAGGGTACGGGCGACGATGCCACGGAGGGGAGAACACGCCTGGAGCACCTGCAGCGTCCTCCGGTCCGGGACCTTATAGCTCAGGGGTGGGCAATTATTTTTCCCAAGGGGCCAAATAAAATATTTTGGAGGGCCAAGACTAAAGGCTGAACTAAAGTCTGCTTAATATTAATTTTATTTCAAGATAAAAGTAAGAGTAAGACCAACCATTTTGACACCAGGGCCCTCTATTTATTCAGTATTTGAGCCACGGACCAACATTTGATGACATTTTAGCCCCACAGATCCCAAAACTTTCAAGATTTCAACTTTTTCAAGATTTCTTTTGTTTTTGTCCACAATTCCAGGCTGGATTTGGGGAAACAAAACAGGATGACAAAAATGACCATTCTCTTACATTCTCTGATCGAATGTGTAGTCTTTGGGCTAATTCAGATGAAGAATATTTTAACTCTTGAGAGTGTAAAAATGAAACCAAATGGACCCGCAAGGGTCCATTTGGTTTCATTTATACGCTCTCAAAGAGTTACATCTGGTTAACCAACTTTCCATATTTAACTTGGAACTCTCTCAAGGACCACTGGTGGTCCCCGGGCCGGTCAGAGTCAGCCAAAGGGCCACATTTGGCCCCCGGGCCGCATAATGCCCAGCTATGTTCTAGCTTGAGGCGACAGCGCTATAAACTGCACCACCGTGCCCTCTTATTCATTTCAATTTCACCAATAAACTAGCAGAAAGGGCACACGCCAATAGTGCAGAGCTGCTGAACACAGCGCAAAGCATAAAAATCACACTTGTGTAAAGCGAGGGGCACGCTTATCATCAAAGACCATCATACAGTATAACACAATCTTAAATCACATTCTGTGCTCAATCCAGGCTCGGCCAATGAAATCATCTCTATTCGAGTACAAACAAACCAGAGGAATGCTGGTCCAACCAGAGTAGTCTAATAAGAGAGTATGACACTCCCATTGGCTGAAAAACACACGTGACGCCGAGTAATGAGCCATTCAAGTTCCAAACAAACACCCTCACCCACCCAGCTGATCGCACGTTCGCAGCTAAATTGGGGAAATTACGGCATTTTAGGACATTTTAACGCATTAACAGACCTCTCGTCACTTTAGTGAATAATGATTTGTTATATGACCCACTTTAGTTAAAGGTAGGGTAAGTGATTTGAAATTCATGGTGTAGTACCAGCCTGGTGCACTAGGGGCGCCCAACAGTAGCTACACTATGTGAACCTGCTGCTCGATCCTGATTGGAGGAGAATTCACCCACCACCTGGGGAACTTTTATTAGCTCCTCTGCTAACGTGGGGGAGGGGGAAACTCCATATATGGTTTCCACACCTTATAATAGAGCATTTTAACAGAAAAAAAAAATTGGGTGATATTTGACAAAAGTGAAATCACTTCCCCTACCTTTAATGTATATTATAAGAAAATAGGCTGTGTTGTGATGCAGTGGTTAGCTATGTGGTCCTATGATTGGAACTTGCAGAGCTCCAGTGCAGGCGTGTGACTCCTACAGATAGTCTAGCACAAACACACAAAACTGGCCAATCAAATCATCACAAATGTGGTACACACAAGCACACAAAGCTGGCCATAGGAAGAGCTAGCTAGCAGCTCCTTGAAAAAAGAAAGAACTTTGCACAGCTCGTACCCACATTGCAAAGATTTACAGCAGAGGTTTTCAACAGGTGGTCCGGGGACCACCTGTGGTCCCTGAGAGGGTTCCAGGTGGTCCCCAGCTAAGCTGCTTAACCAGATGTAACTCTTGAGAACGTAAAAATGAAACCAAATGGACCCTTGCGGGTCCATTTGGTTTCATTTTTACGCTCTCAAGAGTTAAAATATTCATCATCTGAATTACCCCACATCTACACAACTAGAATGTATGGACAAAAGCAAAATAAATATTTAGTTTTGGGGGTCTGTGGGACTAAAATGTCATCATATGGTGGTCCGTGGCTCAAATGCTGAATAAATGGTGGGCCCTGGTATCAAAAAGGTTGAAAAGAGGTTTTCAACCTTTTTGATACCAGGGCCCACCATTTACAGTATTAAGAAACAAGGTTTGGACCTGACAAAAGGTCTTCAGGGATTGGCTTTTGCACTGTGGCTGTGAGCCATGCAAGCTCTTATTTTATGACATTTTCTGGTACTGCCTTCGCTCATGAAAAGAGGAAGTTCTACAGCATGCTCACATTTCAAACACAGACACACTGTGGATTCAAGCCATTCGTTCACAAACATGCTTGATTTTTTTTCTTTTCTTTCGGTCGGTGGGATGTTAATTAATTGATGAGGATCATGCTATCATTAAAGTTGACGAGGGAACCTAATCAGCACCCCTGGGTCCCAACCCCCCCTCCCCAGACAAAGACAATACTGTAAGCCTGTCACCCCCCCCCTTTTAAAGCAGTATTTGAACATCTTTGATACAGTGCGCAGGGGCAGAACGCTAAATGTATGCATACAGTAACATCCCGCACATCTCGGGGGGTGTTGCCATAGGGACATGGATGCAGGGATCAATCATCAGGCGAGGCAGGAGCGGAGCGCGACACCAATTAAAAGGTGAAGTCGTCTCCCAGTCATTGCTCACGCTTCCTCACTAACGCACTAATTACCAGGACCGGAACATTAATGGAATAGCATGGTTCAGCCTGGGGATTAATCTACATGGGGTTTTTGTCCCCCCCCCCCTCCCCTCTTTGTGTGTGTGTGTGTGTGTGTGTGTGTGTGTGTGTGTGTGTGTGTGTGTGTGTGTGTGTGTGTGTGTGCGCGCGCGTGTGCGCGCTCGCGTATGCATGCGTGCATGAGTATGATTGTGTGTGTGTTTATACTGTGATTATTCATATGCATGTATCTGTGCAGACACATGCAACGGTTTGTGTGTGCGCGTGCATGCATGCATGCACGCGTGGGTTCATGCAGTACGTGTGTGTGTGTGTGTGTGTGTGTGTGTGTGTGTGTGTGTGTGTGTGTGTGTGTGTGTGTGTGTGTGTGTGTGTGTGTGATTATATGAAACCCTGCCTACTCCAACACGACCTTGAGTATCACTGCAGGTGGGGAATGAGGAGGGGGAGGGACGGGTGGGGGGAGAGCAGCCCCAAGGTTGGGGGTGGGGGGTGGTGGAGGTTGGGGGGGGCAGTGAACAGAGGCTGGTGGAGATCACAACTGCGATCGATGAGTGATTTTTGGTACTTGACTTTGAAAACCCTGTGATGATCTCCGATACGACAACACAACCCTGCACAGGAAATTTTCTCCAAAAGTTTTACGGGGCAATCGATCAATTAAGACGCAGAAGATTACACACAAACTTTGTTAACGTTGTGCCGGGCTTTCGGTTTTCCACGCGCCGTTACCCTCTGAACTCGCTGTGTTTCTCATTATTCCTGTGTTTCTCTTAGTTTCTCAGTTATTGTTTTGTTTTGTTTTCCACAGGCCCTATTGATTCGCGACCAGCTTTAACTAAGACTTCGGCAGACAGGACCGGTCAAACTCTGAGGCTTGTTTCTAAAACAGATACACCGGCATTGCACCTGAATTATTTATCGTTCCAAATCGAAAGCAGGCTCACCGATGACATAGGTGAGGAGCAGAGCCAGGGTCAGCGTGAGGAGGGAAGCGGAGAGCGCCGTGCATTTCCAGTTGCAGCAGCGGTGAGGCTTGTTAAAGGTGAACAGCGGCCGGGTCACGCTGCCGCGGGGGAGAGGCCGCGGGGGAGGGGAGTACACCGTCCCGGAGGTCAGGGGGTAACCCTGCCCCGCCCCCGACAGCAGAGCTGACGAACCAGAGCCCTGCTTGAACAGGAAGTGCCTGCGGGAGGGAAAAAAAGAAAGAGAATTTAAAGAGTTGCGATAGGAAAGTTCCACGCTTTTTTTGCCCCACTCACTTTGCCCAGATTCCTCTTTGGTCAGTTGGACAGTTAGCTAGCTAGTTTGTTACTTATTTAGGGTACCATTTAGATTGACTGAATATTTTTTTATTAACAAGATTATTTATAGTACAGGCAGGCAGTATAGTCAAACGTTCTGCTAAAAGGATAACACAATTAAGCCAGGGCTTGTTTTATCAAGCTCCATAGCTCCATACTGTACCATATTATTAATTATATATTATTAATTATTAGAGAGGAAAGATTTTGTCTCTAGTAATGACATGCCCACATGTGGTTAGATGACATACAACTTGCAACTGTAACTCGAGCCTCCTCTGCTGTGACTCATTATGTATATTGATTACTCTGACCACGGCAATGTGTCTGTCTGTCTGTCTGTCTGTCTGTCTGTCTGTCTGTCTGTCTGTCTGTCTGTCTGTCTGTCTGTCTGTCTGTCTGTCTGTCTACTTTTTCATGAAACCCAGTGTGAATGATCAGTAGGCTACCCTGGAGTGTTGATTCATGTTTGGGTCAAAAAGATCAACTGTCAAGGTTAATGTCAATTATGCATCATTGTTATGTGCAACCATCTAATCTCTAACCCTATCTCTAACCATCTCTAACCCCCTAGCCAGCTCTCATTTTTAATATTTTTATTGGTTTTTATGATAATACACGCACAAACAAAAATGACAACATTTAATACATGAATACAAAAGAAAAGCCAGCTCTAACGCTAGCCCTAAATATGACACATAACAATGATTATGTAAGCTCTATATTGGATCACTAGTATCAGTAAGGCGACAGTTAAAGAAGTGTCACAATCCGATCAATCGTCTGTCTGTCTGTCTGTCTGTCTGTCTGTCTGTCTGTCTGCTTTTTCATGAATCTGTCTGTCTGTCTGTCTGTCTGTCTGCTTTTTCATGAAACTCAGTGTGAATGATCAGTAGGCTATTAGGGTAGCCAGGGTGTTGATCCATGTTTGGGTCAAAAAGATCAACAGTCAGTTATGCGTTAGCGTTATGTATGTGTAACTAAGCTGGGTGTAACTAAGTCAACTCTAACCCTAGCCCTAAATATGACACACAACAATATAGAGCTTATGTAAGCTCTATATTGGATCACTTCTTGAATATTCACTCCTTCAATATTTATTTTTAAATGATTTATTTAACTTTAGAAGAGTACTGTTCCTTTTATACTGACACGTGTGTAGCTATTCTTTAATCAAATGCATGCAGCCAGAATAAGCCACCATGATTTGCTTCAATTAATTTAAAATGTGTTTGTTTGAATAGCAGCCTAACCAGCAGCTAATCAAATGTACTTTTGTTAGTTAGAACATGTCTAAAATATATATAGAGTACTTTAATAGAGAGTACTTTAAGGCGATAGTTAAAGAAGTGTCACAATCCGATAAATCTATTGTTTGAATAATCAGCCGTTGAATCAATTAAGAAAATAATCATTGGTTGCAGCCCTAATACAGACAAACATGCTTATCACAAACAGGTTCCATGCCGTAACTAAACAACTACAACTGCCCTTGACAACAACAGCTCACATCCACATCTCTGCTTTGGGAGACTCGAGGCAAACAGGCATGGAAGTTGCATGATTTTTGCATGTATTATAAGCTGCATTTGCCTTCACACTGGCTGTGTAAAGAAAGCCAAGGACACGTAGCCGAGAACCTTATCAATGTGTGCAATTCATAAAATGCATTGTGAACTATAGGGTGTTAAAAAGAATACCTTGAGCAATAGTAAGGTGCAGTGCATGCGTGCCACATGTACACATGTGCATGTGCATGCTTGTGTGTGTGTTGCCTCTGCCTCTGCATGCCTCTGTCCATGGTGCTGAATAAGCACATAGGCAGCCAGCAGCGTGCATCATGTGGTCACAACAATCCATTCAACATTAATGCTTACAGCGTTCCTTTCAAAAGGTCAAGTCCAAATGGTTTGCCCAGAGCCTATACTTCTGCACAACACCGTTCCACCGCCATAGAGAGCAGTATGTCTGTGCTTCAGTCAGATAACTCACACATAGAATTGAACCAAGATTGTATAGTGGAATAGCGGCTGCACCACTAATAAGGAATTTGTAGCTCCTGTGATTGGATGTTTTTGGCTATTCAAAAATAGCTGATCTACAAGCTGACCGTGTGTCATTCAAAAGTAAACAGGGCAAAGTGAAAACCACTACTTTGGACTGCACTTAGGTTGTTCAACATGCTGGTTATTAGGGACTTTAAGCAGGTGACGGCAATGTCCCAACTATAGCAACAGGAACTCGATCCGTGCTTGATAGATAAACCTGATTGCCATATGTGGCACCCGTTCCTACTACGGCAGAACGTAGTGCCCGCAAGGTCTGTTTGATATACGCTGCATAAACGCATCACCATGGTAACCCCTCTACGATGATTGCGTCATAGCAGCCGTATTCCCTGCAAAAGGAACTGTTCTGAAAATGCGGCAGCTTAAAGTGCCTATTATCTTGGCAAAGTCCTCCATCACACTGCGTGCTTATATACTGTATTATAGGCCATGTCCAGTGTTGGGAATATTACTTTACCCTGTTAATTGCTATTAATTATTACCATCATTTTAAAGCAATATATTATATTACAATATTACTGTCTGAGCAAGTGTAATATATTAATATTACTATTACATATTACTTTTTACAAAATATATAATTAAATATTTAGTATCACTATTAATCAAATATTGTGTAGGCCAGTGGCATACCTACAATAAAGCTTGGCTTTCTGGTCAAATCCATTTGAAATCAACTTGAAAAAACGTCACTCCTTAACACAGGAGTTAAAAGTATTCCTTGAATTCATGGAAGTTGATGACAAATTATAGAAAATAAGTAATTATTTAACTTCTGCAGTTGTCAAGATAATTTCAAAAGAACATTTTCAATGAGACAGATTGACAGAAAGTAATATTGAAAGTAATGCAGTAATACAGAAAGAAAAGTATAATATATTAGATTGTTTTAGTTAAGTAATATATTTATATTACAAGTTACTGCATTTTGGTAATATATTATGTAATATATTAAGTTACGTAGTGCACATGTCCCAACACTGGCCATGTCTGTCATGCATCCTCTCCAACAGACATTTGGAGGGGAGGAGGGGGGGGGGGGGATGTCCAAGTCCGGGGACCTTATCTTTTGTTAACGGCTTAGACAATTAACCTGGCACAGTGCAGTCCTCACCTTCACTAAAACAAAAGGTGCCCACAGCGTCTTACGCAGCCTGTTTATGTAAATGTATGCCTGGCGTTCCCACTCTGCTGCACGTCTGACTGAAACTCGTTTAAAAACGCCTCCATGGTGGTGGAGTTTTAGGGCCCCCCCCCCCCCCCCCCCCCCCCAACGCATTCAACAGCTTCTCTTTTTAAATGATGCCTCTGTCAGACAGGCTGCCTCAGGATCCAGTACATCACACACACAGGACAGGCCCCGTGATACACCTTCCTATTACAGGGGCCGTCCTCCCCAAACACCCCCTGTCAAAACCTGCCCCGTCCCCACACAGGGCTGCTGACACATATACTGTAGTAGGACAGGATTTATATACGCTGTGTTTTGAAAATGTCTTTAAACACATGAACCTATTCTGGGCACGTCATAATGACAAATAGGCGAACACTCCGCAAATATCTAGGAGCTCACGATGCGTCAAAAATACGAGATTTATAGTACATTTAGTCCTATTTGCCTTTTTTCTTGGCTTTACATTTTCGAGGCAACCCGGCAGCAGCAAAAGCTGCTTCCCAAGGTAACATTTTTAAATAAAAGCAAGAAAACTACAAACAAAGGGAAAAAGAGGATTAACAATGCTGTTTGCACCTTTGATCATAATTGTTTTCCACATTACAAAAACATCTTTGTAGCCTAGATCAGCATATGAAACAGACCTACTTCCATTTCTAATGACAACCCAACAACAAATCCAACCCACTGTACTTTATTTAGTCGCATTCTCATCTAAAATATAATCCACATGCATGCATGAGTTTGCTCAGAAACGCTTCCTGTTGTGGCATCAACTGTAAGAAGAATAGACAGTCCAAGACATTAACAGGGTCTTAGTTAACCAGGGGTCTAGTTCAAAGTTTAAAGGCATTGTGATATTTGTTTTTTGTTATTATTATTATAAACCCGAATTCGCCTAAAGACATTCAGTAGATTTTCTGCTGTCTGGGGATGTAGCTCAGAAGGCTTCCCCGACACAGAAAAAAATCCCAGACCACAGAATTTCCACTGAATGTTCAAAGTTCAGGTCGTTTGGGTGTAACTGAGGTCACGAAAGCTAAGAAAAGAATGGCATTAAAATTATTGTCATCTTAATAATTTGTGCTAGAGTTTTCTACAAGCTCATATATCCGCCGTCTTTGTGGTATGATGCAGGCTTCAGTTTGCCATGAGTCCCCTTTACCCTACATGTAAAATACTGCATTTTTATCCTACATGTAATATAGTGCATTTAGCCGTCTCCTGTCGTCTCCTGAGTCGTGTAGTAGCTCCGCACGTTGTACATTTCGCAGCGGACTCCCGTCAGCATAAAGTGTTCCCAGACGTTTTAAAGATTCGAGTCACAAACACGTTTCACCCGGTGTAGCTGTCGCCTCTGTCTACCACGCCATCAACTTGCAAAACCTAACTAAACAAGACTGATTGGCCGGTTTACATCCATCAAATCCTGGGTGCAGTTGGCTCTAGCAGGTGTGCGGAATTAACGTCGGAATTACTAAGGCAGCAGCTAATTATTTTGCTGATTATTTCATGGTTCTCGTCCTTGAGACTTACCGGCTGTGTCTCTTTGCTGCAATTACTGTCATCTCCACCTCAAGCGTCTGTTAATACAGCCTTCCTGTGCTTAATTGCACCTGCTCTTGAGAGGTGAGGGAGTTCCATGCAAAGCTGATCCGTAAATAAAAACATAATATCTACTGCATGTGACCATTTTCTATATTTTGTTTGTAATTGCTTTTTTTGGGGTTTTGCATTACAAGATAGAAATGACTTATTTGCGATCAATTACACGTGCCATGAAGGCTTAGATTCATGGAAAATGTTTTTGTTTGCTTGTTTTGTCTTTTTTTTGCATTTCCCATTCTCCTATTCGACACCTGCCACCCGTAACTTATTGGGGAAAAATATCCAAATGAATTCAAGGCTTCATAGGGTGTGTAATTGAGATAAAATAATTAATCGTTTCAGTTTAAGTCCTCCCATGGCTTTTAGAAATATGTAAATGCAAGAAATGCAAGAAGTAAAGTCAATAAAAAAAACACTTGTGACTAAATTGCCTAATACACGTAGTTACACTACACTCATTAGAACAAAGGTGAATTTCCCCACTTCCTGGAGAGTAACGGTGTTGGTTTTGGAAAAGTTTTGCCCAACAGCGACGGTGTGCATGAAAGAGAGGGGCACGTTTTGTTGTGACATGCAAGCTGCGCTTCCAGGCAGGTGTGCCTTTTTGATAAATGATATGCAGATTTCTAGGCGTAGAATGCGTCTGAAATGATGTGCCAAAGGCTTAACAAACCTGGCCCTGAGAGTGTAAAAGCTAGCTAAACCCAAGTGAACTGACCGATATTGTTTATATCCTTAGAGCCACACACTCTCACTCTAAAAATACTTAATATATTCATATATCAACACACTCTCTAAATAACGGTGAAATAATTTAAAATATCCATGATTAAAACAGTGCTCTAAGGGTGGCGCTACATGAAAGGCCAAGTGGTCACCAAAATGAGTAGGGTCCATCCTCTGAGGAGCAAGCGGTGCACACAAAGACCAGTCCACAGAGCTTATAGGCTTTTTATTTACCTTAAAGTGCTTTACAACTGCAAGCCGGAGACAGATACGGAATGAAGAATAAATAAAAAACAACGTTCCAACAGGAAAATTAAATGAACGCTTGGGGCTAAACCGAAGAAAATAACAAACAGAACTGTTCCAGGCTGGAATGCCGCCCGCAATGAGGCCCCTGGCTCACAGCTTACCCTGGCAATGAGGCCCCTGGCTCACCGCTTACCCTGGCAATGAGGCCCCTGGCTCACCGCTTACCCTTGTTGCTCTACCACTAGCCTCAAGTCAGACTGAACTCACCTCACCTGCAGCAATCCTGCTTTTAAACAGATGGGGCAAACCATCCCCTAATCAGTAAGTGTCAACCAGTTAACTCAACCACATGGCCAACTAAGGCCTACGAGTAATCTTCCTAGATCTTACTAGATAATTTAGAGTAATATACGTCACACTCAGCTATATGTCACGGGATCAAATAATTTACAGGTCAAACATATAATACAGACAAAAAATAAGCACCCCTCCTCCTCTGCAGTACTTGGCACCCTCCAATCTAAAGAGGAGTGTCAGCACTGCAGGGGAGAGACAGGTGAATTTACCAACAGATAATCCAATTAATTACTGAACATAGTGATATTAAATCAACAATTTAAACACATTTTAGTCCTTTTGTGAAATATCAGATGTCCACTGTACAGAAAACACGTAACAGCACTACCCACACTTCCCAGCCAATGTGAAATTGGAAGCATCAGTGTAGTGTGTGTGCAAATTCATTGTTCCTCAGTACCGTTGTCTATAGAGCATGGGCTCGCCTGTGACACTCTATTCTTAGTAAAAATGGACCAGTGATATTATAAAACTGTACTTGGACAAAATGCCAAAAATAGCCTCTAAAAAAAACTACTACAAGCTTACACTGTGTCTTGTTGAGATGCATTGTTAGCTTGTTTGTTATATGAATGGTGCTTTTTATATAGAGAGCTATTTTCCAAAGCGCCTTTCAATGTGCATTACAGTACGTTGTGCGACACACAGTATATATAAAGTACATCAGCTATTTTTGCTGAATGTTAGCCTGAGGAGAGGGACAGTAGACAAGTGTCTCAAGGACACTTCGTCGGAAAAAACAAGCTGAGAGTCAAAAGCGGACCTTTCTGATCCCTAGACATCAACTCCACCATCTGAGCCAGTGTGTTTGGGTTTTAAAGTAACACATACAGACGGATGGACGGCCTCGCGTTTGACCTACAAGTCTACCCAAACCAATCGATACTGAAGTTCTGCTGCCAACAAATCTCCGTCGTCGATTTTGAGGACTTTATCGATCAGTTGTTGCAGTCATGGCAAGGACTTCAATTAAACGGCACGGCACTGCATCGCGTAACTGAAAAGCCAGACCATCATAATTTCTCTCTCTCCGGACAGGTCCTCGCTTTTCTTTTCGTCTCGGCAGTCAGTGTGTTTTTGTTCACAACCGACGACCTCCCGGGGACGGTAATATTAGACGTGACTGACAGCGGTGATTGCCCAGTGTGTGTGCGTGTGTGTGTGTGTGTGTGTGTGTGTGTGTGTGTGTGTGTGTGTGTGTGTGCGTGTGTGTGTGTGTGTGTGTGTGTGTGTGTACGTATGTACGTGTGTGTACGGGTGTGCGAGCATGTGCATGTTTGGGCGTGGAGTGATTACGCCATAGGCTGTGATGGTGCGTGTTGTGTTGTGTTGTGTGATGTGTGTGTTGGGAGGGCAGAGCGTGAGTGTCCACACAGGGTGTTTTCTCTCTGATTCTGTGGGAGAGAGTGCGAGGTCAGTGGCTGGCTGCCGGGGGCCCGGGGGTCCCCAGGGGGCCCTTGGAGGAAAGGAGGAAACGTTTACTGGGCCAGACAGACGGCTGACAGCAGCACTTGACACCGAGGCTCTCCTCAGACAGCCCTCCACACTGTCCTCTCTCTCTCTCCCCTGCTCCCATTCCACTCCAGTTGTTCCTTCCTCTTTTCCTTCCGTTCTCATTCTCTCACTCGTCTCACGTCCGTCCCTGCATGTCTTCTTGACTCGTCTCTCCATTTGTCTTTCTCCCCCACTGTCCCTGCTGCTGTCACTGTCCAGCCTCCCATCTGGTGACATCTGGATGGCAGCTGAGTGAGCAGCTATACTATACTATGTTGTATACTATACTATACTATACTATACTATACTATACTATACTATACTATACTATACTATACTATACTATACTATACTATACTATACTATACTATACTACACTACACTACACTACACTACACTACACTACACTACACTACACTACACTACACTACACTACACTACACCACCCGCTTCGACCATTATTAACCCTTTGTGTCCCGAACGCGTTTTGGTGTTTTATCTGTTGAAAAATAGCAGATCAACAAGCTCATGTCGCGCCACCGAGTGGCGCGACATGAGCTTGTTGTTCTGCTATTTTTGAAAAATTGTGAAAATGTGCTGCAAATCTCTGAATATGTTATTTTGGAACCTTGTTTTAAGCCCTTGCGGTTATGGTTAGGGTTAGAGAGTGCTGTCCCCTAGGCCTGATTTTGGGGTTCGAGCAGCCACAGGAATTTCCGAGCGATCTTTGCTTCTAATTTTTTCGTCTGCCCCCCGCCCTCTCTCTCTCTGCGGAGATAGAGAGATGGAGGAGCTTTCTACAGCCCCGAGATGTGATTGTGAATATATCAGTGAATACATCAGTCATGACAGATCGCAGGCACCGCTCTCCTTTCGTAGTAGTTTGGAGCTGTACGGGCCGACACAGATACACACTGTTTTAATTGCTTACATGACGTGCTGGCTAGACAAAGCGGTGGACCGTCTGATTGTTCGGTTATTTGTTTGTTTGTTATTTGGGCTACTCACAATTCTGTCGCATAGCACACTAAAGCAGGGGTGGCCAACCCGCGTCAAAAACACTCGGCCTGGTGCAGTCATTCATTCCCTATACAGTGGTGCCGAACCACTCGACCACGGACAGATTCCTAGTCGACCGTGGAGGTGTAGGTGTATGTTTTTGACTTTACATATACCTTTTTGGATTGTAAACCCTGTTTCTAAAATACATGTCTATATGTTTTAATAGTGTGTCTTTGCATTGCGCACTTGCACACAAATACACGTCTTATGGCAGGAGAGGGGAAATCTATTTGTGACCATGACGGCCGTCGCAGCGGTTTTCTAACCGTTGTGACCGTTTGATGTGGCTCTTTGCAGTAACACAGTGAAAAACGTGGCTCTTAGTCTATGACTGGTTGGCCACCCCTGGGCTAAAGTAATATCCACAATCCATACATCGAGTCTCCTCACTTTCCAACGGCAACAACTAGTCATCGGCTTGGTAGTAGTGGTGCCGGTCAGTGCAGGACAGTGCGAGTATAAACAGAGTTACGCAAACTCTGTTCACTTCATAGGGCCAGTCTAATGGCGGCTCTCCTACATAAGATTCTATAACCTTCTACTGAGAATGAGACACCCTCATTGAAAACAATGCATTTGTAACTCCAGTTACAGAGTGAGTTTTTGTTGTGCTAGTAGTGCATGCCGAACACTTTCCCAGATGTTCAAGTAGAAGGTTGAGAACCACCGTGCCTCTGCACATGGGGTAGAGCCATGGGGTAGAGCCAGTAGATATATTTTGCGAGTGACAAACGAGATCACTTGGTCTGATGATTTGATTTGAATTTTGGCAGGCATATAGCAGGCATATAGTTGTTTCTCGTACACGATTCAACAACAAAATATTTCAGAACACGTCCGCAGCCATGCAGACGTGATGTGATAATCAGGGCTTGTCGGAAAGCAATGACTCGCTTTCGCTTTTTCTTTTCTTTCTTTACATTTTTTTACAGACACAGATGCATGCACACACAATAGTGCGTGCACATATAGTATGTCAAATGAGTGCACTTCATTGGACGAACAGAGGAGCAGCACCACGGTTCCTTTAACTCCTCCACTGAAGGATATGAGAGCGAGGGAATCAGTTTTTGTACAATGGAGGAGAAAAAATATATGGCATTGATCCAAGACTGTGGAGGTCTTTTTTTCCCTTCTCCATTCAGGGCAACTTAGAAACAGTGCTGCTCACTTTCTCCTTTGATCTGCACAGACAATATCCAGGGGCGACGCCCAGGAAGCTGGAGACTCATAACTGAGGGCAGATTTCCCCTGAGACAGGAAGAAATGAGAGTTCCTCCTCTACGGGGGTCTGAGCCCCTGGCCCACAGGCTGTCTACCTGTGTGTGTGTGTGTGTGTGTGTGTGTGTGTGTGTGTGTGTGTGTGTGTGTGTGTGTGTGTGTGTGTGTGTGTGTGTGTGTGTGTGTGTGTGTGTGTGTGTGTGTGTGTGTGTGTGTGTGTCTTTTGTCTGTGTACTCCTATTGTGTGTGTTTACTTCGATGTGAATCAAGGAGAGGAGTTGGAGAAGAGAGAGAGTTGGAGAACAGAGGAGAGGAGAGGAGAGGAGAGGAGAGGAGAACAGAGGAGAGGAGAGGAGAACAGAGGAGAGGAGAACAGAGGAGAACAGAGGAGAGGAGAACAGAGGAGAACAGAGGAGAGGAGAGGAGAGGAGAGGAGAGGAGAGGAGAGGAGAGGAGAGGAGAGGAGAGGAGAGGAGAGGAGAGGAGAGGAGAGGAGAGGAGAGGAGAACAGAGGAGAGGAGAACAGAGGAGAGGAGAGGAGAGGAGAACAGAGGAGAGGAGAGGAGAGGAGAACAGAGGAGAGGAGAACAGAGGAGAGGAGAGGAGAATAGGGGAGAGGAGAGGAGAGGAGAGGAGAGGAGAATAGGGGAGAGGAGAAGAGAGGAGAGGAGAACAGGGGAGAGGAGAGGAGAGGAGAGGAGAGGAGAGGAGAGGAGAGGAGAGGAGAGGAGAGGAGAGGAGAGGAGAGGAGAGGAGAGGAGAGGAGAGGAGAAAAAAAGACAGTCGATTTATTACAGTCTCAACATTTGTTCATCCTCTTAACACGCCCAGCAAGAGACGTAGTCAGATATATTGAATATCCATATGAGCATCCTGCCTCTTACACTGACCCACCCCTCCAGAAACATAACAGATCTCTCGGCCAATAGGAAATCCATGGACACTTCAAACAATCTTAATCTCCGCTGACAGTTGCTCGATACATTTCAATACGAATTCATCAAATAAGGGGCCGTTGAAATGGCGAATGCGTTTTGACGAGGGGACATGATTTTGTTCTGCGTCTCGTTTTGAATAAGGCAGAAGTAATGTAACAACGCGTATCTGACTCGAAGCGCGTCAAAGTGTGTTAAGTAAATACTTAATAACTATACTGTGCAATCTCGCGTCTGTGATCGCGTCTGTAATATCAGCATCGGTAACGATGCCTATAGATCAGAAGTGTAAACCTGAGAGAGCGGTTATGGTTATAGCTTCAAGGGGAGAAAAATGATCTGAATTGAGTCCAAAGCACACTCACTTTCTCATACATTAGAAATGGAGCCACTTCAGAAAATGTCTCTAAATGATATAATACGTTATTGTTTTTTTCCCCCTCGTGTGCACTCTAGCTGGCAGAAAGATTTTCCTTTTTTTTCATCTCAAGTCAATGTATGTACTGTATGTATGTTTAGCTCAAACTGACCTGAAACCATGTCTGCTGAATTCTGTAACACGTGTGTTCCTTTTTCAAATGTGGCATTTGATTTGATCTTATCTGGTGACATAGACAGGTCACCTAATTAAAATGCGGTGCAGACATGTCCTTTCTGGTGATGTTCACATGCTGGCGATGATTAATTTTAATCGTCATTGTATCTAATTTTACTCTCCCTTTGCCTTAAATGAGAGAACATCTAATTATGGCCTGATTCATATCTTATTAAAAACCATTTCTGCGGGCCTGGCAGCCTGCCAATCTTCGTCCTCACCCAGCGAAACACGGGGCCCTGGCGTTGTAGAAAACGCTCATTAAACATGCAAACAGATCATTTCTCGCCTTGCCGCATCCCCTCAAAGACAAGCCAACAAATGAGCTCGTAGCAGATCACTCTCCGACCAATTATTATTTCTGTGGCGAGTGTTGCATTGGGTTTCCCGGGACTCTCGCAAACGCTCTCCAAATATTGTCGCAGTCGGGGGTTGGAAACCTTGTAAGTACCTAATCCAAAACCGAAAAATGGAATGGAAGAAGAACCTGTGTTTCAACGGATCCAATTATATTTAGTCACGACACAAGCTCTTGTTAATAGTAATTAGTCCAGTGGTTGGGAGACAAGCCGCAGACACATTTAAGCGGGCACACCCACACGCGCGTGCGCTCGCACACACGCACACACACACGCACGGATCTACTTCTACCTAGACAGTTGACCCAATAGTAGCAACGCCATAAAACTGTGTGCGTATGCTGTCTGTAAAAAAAATCCCCCCTTTCATACCCCCTCTCTCCTTCTCTCTCTCATGAACAACTAAAGTGTGCATACATTTTACTTGAATCAAGCACTCACTCCCACAAGCCCTTAACACTCAGCAGCGCCTCGCGGCGCATTCATTTACTTAAGTAGGCCTACTCCACTAAAGTGCAATTTTTAGGCACCAGGACTTTACTTGAGTATACTCTATGTCAGTGACTCTTGACCTTTTTGCACCAAGTACCATCTCAGAAAATACGTTTGCATTGTGTGTGGCTCTCCAAGTGCCACTATTATGACATTAAAATATGTTAATGCAGTAGCGTAGACCTAACCTATCCCATTCTATTCATACAGGAGGGAGATTTGGCGCTACTTTGCTGGGACTTACTTTAAGTGAATCCCATTTAACTCTAGAACACTAAAGTTTATTTTTGTCACACCATCCCTAATAATAATAATAATAATATCATAGGGACCAAAAATTGTAGTGTTTATGGGATGTTTTCACTAAACAGTAAGTAAAATTCACCCAAACTCCTGCATGTAAATAAAATAAAATAAACATGGACGTAGGCAGGGAATCAAGACTATGTCACTGATCATCATGCATCATCAGATATGAGCAACATTGTGACACTTTCACAAAATATAGCCCTGTAATTACCCAGGTGAAAATCCCTTGTTTCTAAAGCACGGTATACACTACAGTGTATACTGTGTAAACACCAGGTTTAATCCACACACCAGTGGTGGAGGAAACCAAGCAAAGCCACCAAGCAGTTCATCAGAGATCAGAGGGGGTCTATGGGGTTTGAAATGGGACCATTTGTTTCCCAAGCAACCTGAAGTACAATGATTTGAAAATGCATCTAACAAGTTCATAATGCGTTGCACCGCAAGTCGCAAGTATATTCTAGTGGCACTCATTTTGTACTTGTACTAAAAAATATTTGGGAGTACTCAGGAGTGTTGGGAGTACTCAGACCCACATGCTAATCAGTGTTTATGAAAAACAAGGCAGCATTTCTACGAGAATATATACTCCTCCATTAAATGTATGATTGAAGGAGAACCTCACATAAACCTGACCACAAGTTCATCACCATTTCTGTGTTCCAGACAGCCAGGGGCATAGGAGGAACTTGCCCCATTCAAGGCCTACGCATATTTATTGAATATGTTTATTGCAACTATAAACATAGGGCAATAATATTGTATTTCTGAAATGGCTATATGTAACGTAATAGGCAAATTGTGGTGACAACTTCAAATTTTGTATGTATTGTGTTTTGTATGGTTTTGTGTGGGCCCTAGTAAGATCCTTGACTGCAGCAGTGAATATAAATAAATAATATGGAATATTTATTTGATTGGCATGGTCCTCAGTAAATATTATACAGATCCAAAATGCTAATTCGTCAGTGTGTGGGCCTCACTTTGTCCAGATGGACCTGATCAATATTTAGCAGCCTGCACACTGCTGTCATTGTACTGGGTAGAACATTTTATGGAATAGAAAATAAGCAGTAAAATTTCACCTTTTGCTGATTCATGACAGCAGTTAGTAATATACACCTGTATTTGAGGGCGACAGAATAAAGGCCTATTCAGAGATGGATTTTCGGTGCCCACCGCGACCACCGTTTCCTACAATATGACGTCATACCACCGCAACCGCCGCACCTCCCAGCCCTCCTCTCGGATTTTACTGACCACCGCACCGCACCGCGGTGTTTGCTTGTTTTTAACGGCTGGTTAAAAAAAGAAAACACACAACACACCACAGCGCGGTGCGATGCTGACAGTGGACTTTGAAATAGCGGTGGTCGCGGTGCTCTGAGCGGTGCTCGCGGTGGCCACCGAAATTCCAGACTCTGAAAGAGCCTTAAGGGGACAGAAGATGTCAGCGACTTAAAGGAGAATTCCACACCTAAACACACTGGGTATCCATCTACCGTAATTTCTGGACTATAAGCCGCACCTGAATATAAGCCGCACCAGCTAAATTTGGTGCAAAATCCTGATTTTTTTTTCCATGTATAAGCCGCACCAGACAACAAGCTTCATGATAGAGCAGTGGTTTTCAACCTTTTTGATCCCAGGGCCCACTATTTATTCAGCATTTGAGCTACCATTTGACAACATTTTCACCCAACAGAACCCAAAACTAAAGATTTATTTGGTTTTGTCCACAATTCCAGCATGGATTTTCGCAAAAACAAAACAGGCAAAACATAGAGATAAAAATGACCATGACCTGTTAATTAATTGGTGCTAATTTAGATGGTGAATATCATAACTCTTGAGAGTGTAAAAATGAAACCAAATGGACCCGCAAGGGTCCATTTGGTTTCATTTTTACGCTCTCAAAGAATTACATCTGGTTAACCAACTTTACATCATTTAGTCTGGAGGGCCCACCTGGAACACTCTCAGGGACCACTGGTGGTCCCCGGACCACCTGTTGAAAACCCCTGTTAAAAAAAAAAAAACACCTGTAAAAATCCATAGATTGGCTGCACCGTTGTATAAGCCGCAGGGGCCAAAGCATGTGAAAAAGTAGCGGCTTATAGTCCGGAAATTACGGTACCTTGATTCCTGTGGCATGATACATAATGCCTTTGATTTTTGCCATGGATGCCCCCTTTTCACCCTGAGGTCCCCCTCCCTCCAATGCAGTTTTACATTGCCACAGGTTGTCTTTATTCTAATGCTTCTAATCTAGGTATTTTAGTAGCTTGCAAACGTAGGTCGCACCCGTGCGACAGGAGCTTCAACCGGAGTGATTGGAGAGGAGAGGGGTAGAAGGGAGGGGAGGAGAGGATGAGGAATATCTCTGGGTTATCTTTGGGATTACATGCAAAGGTGTGAGTATCACTATAGGATTAAAATATGATTTGTGGAAAAAAAAAAAGTTAGAATAAAGACAACCTGCACCAATCCACACTGTTGGAGGGGACGGGGACCTCAAGGGGGAAATCTAGAAAAGCGGGCAATGACAAAAATTAAGTGCAATATATATGAAGTCACAGCAATCAAGGTAGATGGATACCAAATATGTTTTGGTGTGGAATTCTCCTTTAAACACTGAGCCCTAATGTCAGGAGCCACTGAAGGCTCCCCTGCATTCTGTTTTATGCTATGTGTGATAGCATTCTGTATTATTGAGCGGTGCCTAACTGCTCCACTGAACAGCCATGTGTGTCTGTCTGCCCCTATGGCTGTTTGAGTACGCATCTCAATGAACAGCTATTTGTGTCTGTCTGTCCACATTTGATTACAGACAGCTGCAATACCACTGGTTGACCTAAAGGGGCACTGTCGCACAGCTCAATTCACACATTGGTGGGATTTAGCCTATTTCTAGAATCTGGACAATGATATCATACCCAAAGTAGGCATGTCAACAAATGTATGAATTTAATTTGAGTTATGGAGCAACAGTTGAGATAACAGAACTGTTAAAATAAAGGATCACAACCCTAGTAGCTGCAGGCGCTTTCTTAGCCCTAATGTAATTTGTTTTTTCTCCACTGCAGGCAAGCAGCATCAGAGCCGCAGTTACCCTGCACTGAGCTCGAAAGGCTAATTATGACTGATTATGTCTCTAATAATGTTGAATAATATTGCTGAGGTTTCTGCTGAAGAAATGATTTTCTGTTAGGCTATATCATGTAAGAAATAGTAAAGCAATGTCAAATCTGTTCTTAAGTGGTTGTCCTTTGTTCCTTCTAAAATGATGTAAAAGAACCATTATGAATTTTAAATCTACAATCTTTTCATGTCTCTTTGTATGAGAGAACAAGATTACGCCACTCAGTCAAGAGTAAGTGCCTGCTTGGCCCTGAGGTGATGTCAGGGCTAGCTGGTATCTATGTAGAAAGAGTAAGTTAGGTGCGTTGGATAGTATGACTTCAATAAAGTAGGAAGTCCCGCACACTGTTTCTTGCTGTCTCAGGAGAGAGACCACCACCAACCTAGCCTGGGTTCAGCCCACAGACCCCATCTACTCCATTGGGCCCCGCCCACTCTGCTGGGTTCTGTGGTCTGGTGTTGTGATGAAGAGTTTCGATTTATCTCGTCCGGAAAAACGGCTCGGCCAATGAGCGAAGGAGTTGGAGGCGGGTCTAAAAAAAATAGCCAATCAACACCGAGGATCATCTAACTGCCACAACGGAACAGTTTCCCATAAAAACAGCACACATCCATTCAGTTTCATTGTAACTAGAGTTTCATTGTAACTAGAGTTTCATTGTTCATTCTTTAATACTGCATTTAGTTATAAATAGTGCAAATGTCCGACGCCAACTGCACTGCTAGTCAGTTAACTGCTAGTTAACTGCTAGTTAACTGTTGTTGTTGACTGCAAACAACGTCTCCAGTGATTGGTCGAGGGAAAATCAAGGGCCCGCCTCCTCGTAAATCGGTTACAATGGGGCCAATGTCAGACTCTTGAGCCATGGCTGAAATATTCCCCACTGTTTTGGCATCCATGGTTAGGTATCCCCAAGACCACAGAGTTGGTCTAAAAGAGTCAAAACCAAGGTCCATGTAGTGAACCTTTAGTTTGGTTATTAGAAGAAGTAAAGATGAGTGTTATTTTCTTTTCATTTGCTGCTTTTTTGTTTTAGCAATTTTGCTTATTTTTGACTGGGGGAAAGGCATTCAAACACCCCTTTCACATTCAGTAGATCCTGTGATGTTTTGCAGCCAAATGTAATTTCCTTATGTCTAGTAGGACTACCGTAATTAATACGTAATTATTAAGTATCGTGATCACATTTTGTAAAATAAACAAATAAATAAATAAAAAACATGCCCCAACCTAAAACGTGAACCTTGTTTAAAAACAACAAAACAAAAAAAAAAAAAGCTACAGTTGTCCTTTAAGTACTGTGTCGATAAGCAGTGGCTTAAGCAGTGGCTTTACTGTAACAGCAGCAGCTGCACCCTCCTTCAATAAAGAGTTGCTGAGTGCTGAGCGTGTCCTAGGAAAAAAAAGAAGAAGTAGAAGACGCTATCGTCCTTCTATCTTTTTTTGGAAGACGGTGCAGGGCAGGAGAACAGACAGGATCTGACAAGCCAGGGGGCTTCTGCGTTGTCTTTCATCTGAGCGCTATACGGCGGGTCAGGTAACGATACCCCAGAGAGGTGGGCAAACATGCCCACAATGCACTGCCAAGCATATCTGTCTCAACAATGCCTTTAATCTGCGAGAAATATGATTTTCCTCAAGGCGCCGCGTCAGAACATAAATAAAATAATAAAATAGAATCAGCCAACTCTGTGCATTTCAGGAATCTTCTTTGATCAAATGACTCACAGGCGGCATGGTTTGTCCTTTTTTTTTTTCTTCTTCTTTTCTTTTTTCAAGAAAACTTCATGTTTCATCATGTGTTTCCATGGCACTCACAATAAGCCAGTTCTAATAGCACTGTGGTTATACCAAAGACCACATTAAAAGGCGGATTAAGGTTTGTTTGTTTGCTTGCCTTATTTGGCTCAAAATATGACAACAAGATGTGAGAAATGCACAATGGCCAAAATACATGTGCGTCAGGGCTGTTGGTTGAAAACCACACATTAATTCCTGTGCTGTTACTGTTACTGTTGTTTGCCATTTAATATAGTAGATCTACAAACTCAAAACCACAGGAAGTTTCTGTCTGACAGCCACGACAGAAACTTCATCCATCCATTGAAAATCAATGGATGGATACGCTCCCCACATATAAGGAGCAACATCTAGCACTACATTACAACTGGTTTAATTAAAGCCACGGTTATCCTCAATGCAAGGGTAAAGGGGTTTGACGATGTCCTGATGTAACAGTACATTTTAACAGCGGGCGATAGACAAGCAATGTTTCTGGGAGTGCATTATTTGCAGTGTTTGGACTAGGGTGACCACAGACCATATCCAAACTGTTCATTTGAGGGACAGAAGTGTCGCAAGTGTGGGACAAGTCGAGTGTGCTCAGCCAATCATGAACATCTTGATGTCAACGTTCCAAAAATACCTCAGGATTTCACTTCAAATATCGCAAAAATAGGTGAGTGAACCTAGAAATATAGTGGCACTATAATAAAAAAAAACACACACATCTATAGCAGGATAGAGACAACAGAAAACCAACTATTGGCGTGCTACAAAGTATTAGGGCATTTTAAACACTGGTTCCTGCTCATTCACAATGTGGGACAGAAACTCAATTTGTGGCACTCATGAAACGTCTTGTAAATGAGGGACTGTCCCACGCAAAGAGGGACATCTGGTCACCCTAGTTGGGACTAACGCCCTTACATAACGTGACTATTTTTGCAGCAACAAGTAAAAGTAATTATTTACATTTTCCCCATTCAGTAATACCATTACAGTTAGTGTTTACACACATAATGTTACATGTAATTATCATAGTGCACTGAATGCTCCCAAAGTTAAACACATTGTACGTCGGCCAAGAAAAGTAATTCATATTTCCGCACAATAGCAGGCGAATTAGGCGATAGCAAATGAAATTCAAGTGACGGCCACCGATGGTGTCCCACCAGGGGCGGATTGGCACTATTTTCCCACCGGGACAATATTGCCTTTGCCAGGCCACCCTGGGGGTGGCAGCTGGTTAACCAGATGTAACTCTTTGAGAGCGTAAAAATGAAACCCAATGGACCCTTGCGGGTCCATTTGGTTTCATTTTTACACCCTCAAGAGTTAAAATATTCATCATGTGAATTAGCCCAACTTAGTCTACACAACTAGAGAGTGTAGATTGTAGAAGATTAATGGTCATTTTGATCTGTATGTTCCAGGCGAGCATCTAGCGCATTCTAGTGCATTTTGGAAGTGCCACTAGTGCATTTTGGATCTTGTCCAGGCCACTAGGTGGCGCAGGCCACCGGGAAAACTCCCTGTACTCCAGATGGCCAATCCGCCCCTGTGCCCCACTAAAAAAAAAACAAAAAAACAACACCACTCTGTTAGAGCGTTGTATAGCAGGTCTGTGGTCTCACCTGGTCTCCAGGGGGATGTTACTGTTGAGGACCCAGCTGTTGTGCAGGTGAGCAGGATCGGTGGCGGCTCCTCCTCCGCCGCCGGAGCCTCCCTCTGGCGCCCCCTGCTGGCCGCCACCACCCTGGCTGGCCTGATGGCAGCGCTGTGCTGGCATGGTCTTCCTCTGCAGGCTCACCTGCACAGCGGAACATAGCACTCACATGTTTTACTTTTGTTAAAGGTAGGGGAAGTGATTTCACTTTTGTCAGATATCACCCAAAAAAAAAAAAATCTGTTAAAATGCTCTATTATAAGATGTGGAAACCATATATGGAGTTTCCCCCTCCATATATTTCCCCCCATGTGTTCTAGAAGTGTCTCAAGATCGATTTTTAAATGATACAGGCATAGATGCAAAAGATATTGGGATTTGATATACCAATAGACTGTGAAGTTTTATATTTGGCCTGGTTGAGGGGAAGATACGAGAAGATTTTTTTTTATTGGAGTCAGCTAGAAAGGCAATCACTAGGACTTGGAGGCAGACATAGCCCCCAAGTCAAAGTCAATGGGAAGAGCTGATTGAGGATATTTATATTACGGAATGACTGACATTCAGATACGGGCTACAAGAAGAATGGGTGGAATAAATGGTGGTAATTGGAAATGCAGAAAAACTTCTTTTTTATTTGGAAGTGGAAAATCCTGGGATCATAGTTTGTATTTTGTTGATGGATGTGTGATGTTGTTGTCGATGTGTTTCTTTTTTCTTTTGTGAGCTTGTAGTTTGGCTATTTTCAGATTTCTGACATGCTTAATGTATTCAACATCTACAAATTAAAGTAACTAGTAAAAAGTAAAGTGTAGTGGATGGACTATAGAAATAAAAAGTATTGGAACTTGGAAAATAGTCAAATAAACAACAAAAACCTCCTGAATTCTAGGTAGAGTGTTGTGCTCACCTGGGCGTAGGGCGCAGGGCGGGCGCAGGTGCAGGCGTGGGGGGGTGGAGGAGGAGGGGGCAGTGGGCGGAAGGTGAACTGGCCGCCGGGACTGCTGGGTAACTCTGTGTGACAGAAGAGAGAGACGGAGTCATTAATTGGTTATAGTTTGGTAAAGGAAATACGACATAAAAGGTTTGACTGAATGTGGTCCTATAATGTAATAAATGAACTCACAAAATACAAAATCACCCAAAAATCATCCCCGCAACAAATAGTCAAACATAACATGCATCACTAGTTTGTTTCATTGACCATATTCTCAGAATGCTTTTTTGTTATTTTCCACCCAGTGTCAATGACTCTGCCGGCCTGAGGGAGAGGCGGACTGACCTCATGCCTCCTTCTATGCATGAGTAGTCCAAGGTCCCTTCTGTTCACCTGCAGGGAGGAATTTCCCCGGTCGGACGCAACGTGTGGAAGGAACATGTTATTCCAACCAGTTCCTGTCCCCTCCATCAGGCGCCCCAGCTGGCCAGGGAGAGGCAGGATTACAGCATGATTTTGCGAGGGTACTTACTGTACCCTAGGCCGGGGACACACAAGGAGAACATGCAAACTCAAACCCGTTCGCCAAATGGGCACTGATGGCACGGATGAGGGGACACGCCCACAGCGGGAATCAAACCCAGGACCTTCTAGCTGTGAAACTGCCTGACACACAGAGGCAGGCCGTTTCCAAAGACACTGTGTATAGAAAACAACCATGACTCCAGGTATTACATACTGTATAGCGCTTGGTTTGGAGACGGAGTGAAACAGAGGGCCAGCAGTGGAAGGGAGGGAGGGAGGGAGGGAGGGGGTAAATATGGGTTTATTAGGAGAGCGGCATCAGTGCTGTAAATCACAAATAACAGTGTGTAGGTGGTTGGCGTTTTATTGTTATTACGCTTATTTAGGAATATAAATCAATGTGGGAGCCCAAGCCCAAGCCAGGCCCGTCGTCCGTCAGGTCCTCTGCTGGATGTGGCTTAATACACACACACACACACACACACACGCACGCGCACACGCACACACACACACACACACACACGCACACACCACCAGTGTGGTCTGCACACGCGCATGCAGCCTGGCTGTAAACAGCCTCCTGACTGGCCGGGAATGCAGAGAGCTCTTTAAAGAGATAACAGCTTGGGCTTAATCTGTTCCTGCCAGTTCAAACTACCCATGTGATGTTTTTTTTATTATTTTTTATTATGAGATCTGTGGCCCAGCGGAATGAGCCAGTCACACTGCAAACCTCACCACCAAGCCAGTCTGTCTGTCTGTCTGTCTGTCTGTCTGTCTGTCTGTCTGTCTGTCTGTCTGTCTGTCTGTCTGTCTGTCTGTCTGTCTGTCTGTCTGTCTGCCTGCCTGCCTGCCTGCCTGCCTGCCTGCCTGCCTGCCTGCCTGCCTGCCTGCCTGTCTGCCTGCCTGCCTGCCTGCCTGCCTGCCTGCCTGCCTGCCTGCCTGTCTGTCTATCCACTAATATGTCGTTCATTTGTTCTCTTCGGAAGTCAACGTATGCAAATAACAATCTGGCCAAACAGTCTTGGACATGCATGTGTGTGCGTGCGTGTGTGTGTGTGTGTGTGTGTGTGTGTGTGTGTGTGTGTGTGTGTGTGTGTGTGTGTGTGTGTGTGTGTGTGTGTGTGTGTGTGTGTGTATGTGTGTGTGTGTGTGTGTGTGTGTGTGTGTGTGTGTGTGTGTGTGTGTGTGTGTGTGTGTGTGTGTATGTGCGTGTGTGTGTTTTTTTGTATGGGTTTGCATTTTTTTGTGAGCTGGGAGACAGGTGCAAGCTGGGGCTTAAGGTCGTTTGCATGCATTTTCAAGTGTGTGTGTGTGTGTGTGTGTGTGCATGTGTGCATGTGTGTGTACACGTGTGTGCATGTGTGTTGTGCGCTTGTGTGTGCGTGCGTACCTGCATGCACACGTGTGAACCATATGGTTGTGACACGGTTGTGAGAACACTGCAGCTCCCCAAACTGCAGTTACTGACAGTTAATCCAGTTATTGTTCTATCATATATGTTTGTGCTGCACAAACTAATTAAATTTGCACACATTCCGGCGAGTGCAGATTCACTATAAGAGAGACCATATTGATGAATAATCCTGCCAGCTATATGGCATTATGGTGTTTCAGTGTCTTGCCTGGGGATAAGAAGACAATTTCCTCTGATAGTTTTTCCTCTGATCAACAAGGGGAAAGCAATACGATCAATATGACAGCCAAAATGTTTGAAGATAAAAAAGTAAATACTGTAAAGGCTAATGATTTTTCCATGCAATTCCGAGCATTTCTATTCTGTGGTGGATATTCGGCAAAAATGGCAGATCTACAGGCAGAAGATACAGTGTGTGTGTGTGTGTGTGTGTGTGTGTGCGTGCGTGCGTGCGTGCGTGAGTGTGTGCGTGCGTGCCTGAGTGCATGCACGTGCGTGTGTGTGACCAAAACAGAAAACACACACTAAAAAAGGGTTGAATTAGCAATAATTTTAAGTTGTTACATTTAAGTCATCACACGCAATAGAAATTCACACAGGTAAATGTAAGTTTATGGGGCCAGATTAAAGGTACGCTGTCTTTTTCCTGCAATTTGTGATCGCAATCTGTGTGAAATTAACATCAAATTTACTATGGCAGCAGCTTATTACCCAATCAAGCGCCATGGAGGCGCCGTTCTAGTCGTATTCATTTTGCATATACGTGTGAAGCATGGCAGCAGAAACGAGGTTCAACGGTGGAATCTGTGTTTTGAGCTCCCCCTGGAGCTCCCCAAAACCACTACAGAAAAATAAAAAATAAAAGCTAAATTCAGCTGCGCTCCGATAAAAGATATGGATCAATGAAGTACCGTTGCAGAACAATTGAAACATTTTTGAAATGATGTAATAATGTAACTTAGGGAAATAGAATTTGGATAAGTAGGCTATTGTTGCATACACCAAAATGTATTGGGTTTTACGGAGCAAACTCTTGCTGATGTAGAAAAGAGATGAGGTACAGGAAAGGTCTATTTCATTATAAAGCATTAGGCCCCAAGAGGCTGCATGGGGTTTGCATTGATTTACTTCAGCTAAGGGGAGGTTTAAGCAGAACCACTGTAGCTGTTCTAAATTGCTTGCAAACCACAGCCTTGCATTGCTGTTTTTAAACACATCGCACTTAACCACATGGACCCTAACCTCCCGAGTTCCTTCTAGAGTTTTCTGTAGAGGGAAACAAGGAGGGGGCCTAGGATAAGAGCCCTGGGAACTCCGGTATAGGGTTCATAGGATAACTTGTTTTTAATTAACAGTTTCACAGCAATAACAGTATATGGACAAGAATAGTCCCTGACTGCCTGCACAAAAAAGGAAGTTGCTATGCAAATCCAAATCCAGGGAAGGTTGCGAACAGTGGATGTTGTGAACACACCTTTTGGTGCATTAATGCAGGCAGGCTGTTGCACTAACTACACTACCTATACTGCATGTCTTTATAGCACATTTTACACAGGCTTTGAACACCAGACAGGACCTATCCGTATATAATAATACCATAATTCAAGCCACTGCTAAGGAGAGCCACCCCAGGGAGCCAACCAATAGGCCAATATAATAATAATAATTATTATTATTATTATTATTATTATATATTCAGAGAAACTACTCTGATTGGTTGTCAAGTACTAGTACTAGTTCACCGGTTGATCAATACAATGTTTCAGCTTGTGTTTTCTCTACTACGGCACCACAGGTGTGATCAAAATGATGTTAAACCACACCCTCTCGTGTAATTATGCTTAATTAATTGTATTGGAATCTCTAAGTGCTACCATAGAAATGCACAAAAGACAAATTATCATTGCGATAAAAAACAATTAAAACGTTGAGGGAGAACAAAACACGACTGTTTAAAAGGTAGGCTTTTAGTTATTTCTTAAAGGGGTAAATCGACTGTGATGCTCCCATGTGGGGTCTTCCACAGTTCGGGGGCAACCAGGCAGAAGACACCGGTCGTACATGGTGCGAAGGTTGGCCTTGCACTAAACAGGTATGCACTAGAGCAGGTGGTCCCGGGACCACCAGTGGTCCCTGAGAGGATTCCGGGTGGTCCCCAGGCTAAATGATGGAAAGTTGGTTAACCAGATGTAACTCTTTGAGAGCGTAAACATGAAACCAAACGGACCCTTGCAGGTCCATTTGGTTTCATGTTTACACTCTAAAGAGTTAAAATATCAATGGTAATTTTAATCTGTGTGTTTGGCCGTTTTGTTTCCCAAATCCAGCCTGGTATTATGGGCAAAAGCAAAAGAAATCTGTAGTTTTGGGGTCCGTAAGGCTAAGATGTCAATGAATGGTGGTCCATGGCTCAAATTCTAAATAAATAGTGGGCCCTGGTCTGAAAAAGGCTGAAAACCATTGCACTAGAGGAGCGGAGGCTGTAAGTGCAGGGTTCCAGGGAGTATAGTGTTCCTGGAGGTATACTGCAGGATGGGGCATTCCCGTGGATACGTTGATGATCAATATGAGACCAATATGTGACAGCATATCGGCGAGAATAGCAGAACTACAATCTCACAACGTGTCACATTGGGCCGCCAGGTTTACATCTGCTAATTTAGGTAACGGAATTTGGTGCGTAGGGAAATAAAAGCGTGCCAAGTGGCCCCTGGGGGACACCGCTCAGTGACACATTCTTTGTTTTAAATTAATTTGGATTCATTAGGATGCATTAGCTGTAGCGTACTCTAAGCATAAGTAGAATACTCTTCACTCTACACATTGGAATGATTTATTATTATTCTATTAATGTAGTATTTAAGGTTCAAGGTTTTTTAAGTATCACACCAATGTATGTTGAGACATATAGAAGGATGAAATATTGTTTCTCTCTCATCCACAGTGCAAATAAGAACATACAGTGCAATAAGAACAAACAATTAAGACAAACAAGGTCACAGGTGTTATAGGACAATAACAAAACCTAATTTTGTTTTGATCATATTATTTCTAATAAATATATAACCACTAAGCTGCAAGAAGCGATGGCCGAGTCCTCCCAGCTTGGTTTATTTAATTATAATAAATAATATAATTTCCTTCCATCTCTCCATAGTGCAGTGCTAATACATCAAGTAATCCTTCTATTCACATGAGATCTCTGATTCTGGTTTTACTTTAGTTAAGTGCATCAACAACAATCCTTCCATGTTCCCTAATCAGTTTGAAATCAAAAGGTAAAAAAAAAAGCACATTATTATTTTGAGTAGTCTCTAGCCAGTCTCATATCCCAGAACTCGTTGCAATTGAATAGGTGAAGCACTGAACTCGAGATGAGAGAAATCTGCCTTTTGTATGTGAAGAGAGAGAGAGAGAGAGAGAGAGAGAGAGAGAGAGAGAGAGAGAGAGAGAGAGAGAGAGAGAGAGAGAGAGAGAGAGAGAGAGAAAGCGGCACATGTTTCAGCGCCTGCCTGGCTGATGTGATAATAGGGGAGACGGGTGTCACAGTTCTCTTATGATTCACCATCAAGCAGAAAGGTAAAACGTACCCCCGGCCCAAATAAGAGCTCACATGTGAAGGATTATGTTTTAATAATAGTTTTTCAGTATGAAAATGATCCACGCGCTGTTCTTTCTCCCTCCTGGCTCCCAAGCGGTTGAATAAACTCAATCCCCATTTCAGTCTGAACCACCTCACTTATAGTAGCACTCCTCCTGCATCTTATCACTAGACGATAGTATATGCATGTGCATGTCGGTAACCTGTTTACACGATATGTCTGTAACCTTTGTTTGTATTTCACAATAATGAGAATGTTATTTTCGGTATCATGATGTTATGACAGATGTTTTAGTTTGATGATTAGAGCACCAGGTATCCTGGTTGTTGTTTACTACATTGTTATCATTTCACTCTAATTATGTGATGATTCATTATAAATTACATGAATGCTTATGTGAATGCTCGTATACTGTATATTGTTGCACAGTTGGGAATAGGTATGAAAGTTACATGGCCATTCATTTTGCAAAGTGCTGACCTGAATTATACAAAAATAATAATAATGTAATAATAAAAAATATAGAGCCACACACTGATAAATGTCCCCGATGGCGTTTAGAGTGATACATGAGAGTGATACATGAGAGTGCAGTCCTCAGTCTATTGACTTTTGTTGCATATTATAATGGTTTTTGCATTCCGACCATGTTTTGGATGGTTTAAGAGAGTGTGTGTGTGTGTGTGTGTGTGTGTGTGTGTGTGTGTGTGTGTGTGTGTGTGTGTGTGTGTGTGTGTGTGTGTGTGTGTGTGTGTGTGTGTGTGTGTGTGTGCGTTCGCGTGTGCAGATCTGTAATCCACGAAACCGTTCGCCCCAACGACAGATCATTCTGACATACAGTATGCATAGACTCCAAATTTGAGCATGCCCGAGTCTGACAAGGAACTCCATATGTGGGCATAAAAGGGACACAGATATAATAACTGAGTGGCACATGCATTTCTTGCATCGTTCCTTCCAAGTAGGCCAAGGCCCCAATGGGCACCACTCTAGCAGTATCTATGCACTCAATTTACACATGTTTCATATAAACCCATGATTAGTGCATGTGATGAACAACAAGCAGTTCTGTCACTTGGTAGCCAAGTGTCCAGCTCAGCTAGACAGTAAATAACTCACAGTGGCAATACGCAGCGCATATATCATTCACATAATAAGAGTCAATCTGTACCATATGGGCAAAATAGGTACCTTTCAGTACTTAAAAAATGCTACTATGTGTGACCAGCAGCGAGAAAGGAAAGTGGTGAGGCTAACATTTCAAGGAAGGCGAGATCAAGTTGTTAGAAATTAACAGATTTATTTGGCTTTTAGTAAGGAAGGGGGAACCCCCCATTCGAGCATTGGAGTCCAGACGCTGGTGATGGTACGGAAGATGAACCACACCGGGAATGCAGTCAATTTGATGGGTGCAGTCATTGCAGTGGGTAGTGACGTCACCGAGTATTATTTACAAATGACCACAATTAAAACCAAACAACACCCCATGCAGTTCTTCATATCATTTATGGTTGAGGATCACTGCTAGAGCTATGAAAATCTGTCTGACAGGGGTTACTGGCAGCTTTTTTTAAAATGGGGATTGGTCCTTGATAGACACGGACAAGTTGTGTAACCACAGTCGGCCTACAATACTTAGCCCAGGGGTCGGCAACCCAAGATGTTGAAAGAGACATTTCTGACCCAAAATTAAATTCAAAATCTGTCTGGAGCTGCATTTAATTATTATTTTTTCCTGAGAGTGGCGGGTCCATTTGGTTCCATTTGCACACTCTCAGAAAAAAAGGTTGTCAAAGAAAAATCATTAACCTGGTGAAACACAACCTTTCTTCAGAAATGGCGTTTCTAAAAAAAATAAATAAAGGAGTTTTACAGAATTCCATTTCTAGTCCACACAGCATATCTAAAGTATATTAATGACATGGTAAACTGAGTAAATCTTTTGAAAATGCGTGGTTCAGATTGAAAGCTCCACCTATGATAACTGCTGGGCTTTTTTGACATGGCCAAGTGATACTTTAACTGGCAACTGTCAGACAGCGCAACGCGTTTTGGGTGACTGAAATGTTTATATTATTTTGGTGTGTATGTAATAATGCTTCTGAGCCACTGAGCCACTAGGGCTGTGTTCTAGAGCCGCATACGGCTCCTGAGCCGCAGGTTGCTGACCCCTGACTTAGCCATAGCTCACTGCAGTTCTGTTACTTTTGATTGAGCGAAAGCACTGGAGACACAGCTGTGACCCCATCCCACCATCCACACTGGTCACCCCCCATCTCCGGGGTAGGGTTGCTCAGTGCATGCACCAAGCCCACTCGGTGTGTCACCCAGTGGATTTTTGAAGGCAAGCTGCACCGAATGCACAGAATAAACAAACGAAAGCAGAGCACACCGGGGCACACCAGTGTACTACACCAACAAGCCCTGGAGTTTGGGATGCAGGTGGGCTGCTTGCTGCAAGCTGAAAAGAGAATGTGTCAGAGGCCTCATTGGCTGACACAGACTGGCTAGATGAGCTGCCCTCGCAAGCTGTACATGACAACAGACATTCACTAAAAGCTACATTTATTGAAACTAGTTATTTTCAAGATGTGAACGAAAGCGTAATCACATCTCAGTGCACTCACCGTGGAGTCACCTTGACAGACAAATCAGACTGTGTCGTCCACGTTTGTGCTTTCCACAGATGGCCATGTTTCACGTGTGTGTGTGTGTGTGTGTGTGTGTGTGTGTGTGTGTGTGTGTGTGTGTGTGTGTGTGTGTGTGTGTGTGTGTGTGTGTGTGTGTGTGTGTGTGTGTGTGTGTTTTTTAAAAAACACAAAAAACAAACAGCCTCACTGAACATGAACCTTTTATATTAATTTAATGCATATTACTTTGCTGTAAACCGTAAATACAATGTAGATGCCTGTTCCATACTATAGAACACCCCTAACCTATTGCTACCATACGGAAGCCTAATTCGCAGACATGACTGGTTATGCACATAACATTTCCCAGGACTATTCTGTACAGTTTTTCATCACTCTAATAATGCATTAAACAAACAGCAGCAAGAATCAAATTAAAGTGTCATACATAAAACATGAATACATACAGTTGTAATAGGCTACATACAGTACATTACCCTGCTTGATTAAAGGCAGAATAGCATAATAAATGGCAAGCTACACAAAACAATGACACTCTTCCTGCAAATATCATATCTTTATCAGAAAGATAGCCAGGATATCTAAGGGTTAGATGTTTTAACCACAAAAATATCAATTGTTCTTAGTCCACAGGAAAATCTCAGCAAAAATATCAAATCTACAAGCTCAAAACGCACTGCTCTGAACTGGTTTCAGCAGATAATTGTTGTTGGTGGTTGTCCCTTACATGCTAAAGGTGTAAAATAAGAGGTTGGGTTTCCTCGTTCATGAAGTACTCTGTGTTCTTTGAGAAGTGGCGACCGGATGTGGTGGCTATTAGAGGCAATGTAGACACGAGACAGAGAGCTACAAAGATAGGATGGCCTTATAGTTTAATAAAGCAATAAGCCCCAAGGGGGCCTCCGTTCAGAGTGATTTTAGAACAGCTATGGGATGTTGTTCGCCACAACGCACAGTGGACTCAACCTCACTCACAGGATGTTATTTTCCATTAGGAACAGATTTAATTAAACATTCACAGGGGATTCAAAGACTTTGGCTAGGACAGGGAAAATAGAAATGTAGTGATAGTTATTCACATGTGAGGGATCTACGCTATTTGAATGGTCTGCATGTGCACTGCACTTTGCAGTATATACAGTATATAACAGCAGGACATAAGCAGAATTCCATATTTTTTAGGGATTGTGCTGGTCACAAAACTGAGATTAAAAACAGCAGCAGCAGTAGGCTCTACAGTACATAAGCTGCTGTCTTTAGGAGATACGGCTCTAGATTTTCCAGGCCTGTTGACTTTTACCCTGCATATCTTTCAGGGCTTTTCCCAACTTCAGCAGCAGTGGCAGGTTGAAAACGGAAGGGATTTACAGTATAGCAGTGCTTGGCTTGCAACACTGTTCGCCATAGACCACTACACACAGAAGTGTCAACGTCAGCATTAGAACGATGAAAAAATAAATAAACAGATCCAGAAGAAATTAAAGGCTCATTTAAAAAAAAAAAAAAAAAAGAAATGTTGCGGGATCTTTATTTTTAATCCTTAATGCGTCTTATTATTTGTCTTGTGGTGGCCACAGTCAAGGCTAGCCAGAAACTTTACGACCAATAACAGATTTAATCAATTTTCAGAATTGTGCAGGCTTGTTTACATTTCCACTAACAGCTTTCAGATAGAATTCTGAATTGAGTGTCCTAATCACAGGGGCATCCGCTCAGGTTTTAGCAATGGACACCAGAGGTCCAGCCTTTGTCAAAGTGTGGTATATATTTCATATGACACGCAGGGGTTATGTCTGATCTTATGCAGTACTTTAACAGGGCCATGCACTGAATGTGTCATTATATATTATTTTAAAATGGTCCTAAGCACAATCACCACCAGATACAACTAAGGGACACGATATAAAAGCTTACAAATATACTGTAGGTCTTTGCAAACATCTTCGTAAACTCATTTAATTACCAACAAATCTTTTCATTTGACTCATAAAACCAAACAATTAATAATAGTTCAACAACTTAGTAATAAGAGCAGAATAACTAAAGCTCAAGACGCAGCTTCCCTTTGCCCAGAATTCCCCAGAATGCAGGCTGAGAGAAAGAAAATAAGACATAAAAATCCTTTGAATTTCACCCGCCCACACATAATGTCCATAATTTGTCACTGTCACTTGTCTGATCACGTATAACCTTTTAAGTAAGACGTCCATTCAACATGATGTGCCTATTTTGGGCAAGTCAAAACGATACATGCCATTTTACTAGTCACAATGTATAAAAGGTTTAAGTGAATTTATGTATTAATTGTACACAGTGAGTGGGTTTTTTACTTACAGAAATGCTATTACATATACCGTAAATGCATCAAACAAAATGAGGTCTGTGAATGAACTATTCAATGCATTCGATGCGGGACAGAGAATCATCCTAGGAGGTAGAAAAGCATTTACCTCAGAACAATAAATGGTATTTTATCATAGCACATTAGCACCAAATGTACGTATATTACATTCAGGTTACTAACGGACTAGGAGATTTAGAGGGCTAAGCGGATTTTGCCGAAGACAGACCCATATGGATAACACACTTACCCAGGTAATCTATTGGTCTCATCACCTGGAGGTGCTGTTTAGTCCAAACTAATGGGATGTGGAACACAGGTTTATTTTGGTCTCACCCACCTCTCTCCGTTGGAAATCACCCCCCGAAGGGATGGGTAAGGGATGGATGGAGAGAGAGAGAGAGAGAGAGAGAGAGAGAGAGAGAGAGAGAGAGAGAGACAGAGAGAGAGAGACAGACAGAGAGAGAGAGACAGACAGAGAGAGAGAGAGAGAGAGAGAGAGAGAGAGAGAGAGAGAGAGAGAGAGAGAGAGAGAGGGAGAGAGAGGGAGAGAGAGATTTCAGAACCACTGTGTTGCATGTCATTGCGGTGGGAATGGTATGTTAAGACTCTCTCTCTCTGGGCCATCATGAGTGAGAGTCATTTTGGGCCATTCAAAGGTCATTTTCTCACTGTATTGCTTTTTCAATACAGTGGTTATGAATCTTAGTCCACGTACTGGTAATACCGGTATATGTTTTCATGTAGATGGTTTAGTTGATCTTGAAATTATTTTTTCCTGATGTCTTCAATCCCAGTTATTATTTTTTCCTGCGCCTGGGTTCTGTAACAGATATGTTTCCCCTCAAGGCCAAGGGTAAATAACGTATTTCATCATATATCCATTTCATCCCCTGGGTGAGGGGAGTGATATGCCAGATGCATCCTAGGGCTTATCAGCCCTAGGACCTGTAAGGTACAGTAGTAGCAGCTACTATGAGCTGATATTTCTTTATT
Organism: Benthosema pterotum; assembly: GCA_039105355.1. Lineage (NCBI taxonomy): Eukaryota > Metazoa > Chordata > Actinopteri > Myctophiformes > Myctophidae > Benthosema > Benthosema pterotum. Next base: position 44,242,837 of record CM076984.1, on the reverse strand, counting down.
AAGGAAGGGTTATATACAGTACAGTATCTCTATAGTCGCCGGATAGCAATTATCATTGCTGGAGTGTTTGTTCAATAACAGGGAGCCTGCCTGTCTCTTTAGTAAACTGAAAATACGCTTTCAGGTCAAAACCAATTTTATACAGTCAGGACAGATAACTCTACAGGATAAACAAATGGGATTGGAAAATGATGAAACAAACAACAATAACAAAAGAAAAAAAAACTGGAATATACACTATAGTGTGGCTGATAAATTATCTTTGTGTTGTCCTCACTGCTGGCTGTAGCGAATTAATTGGCAGTGACAGTACAAAAAGCAAGGACAGTTAAAATCAATAAAATCGCCAATTATGCTCTGACTCAGTGGTGTCAAGACATATCTCTTGTAATATCACTTAAGTATATTCCATGTGGGGCACAGCAATAGAAAACAAACCTTTCAAACTGAAAGGATTTTGGAACCTGCTGGGTGAGCCATGCATGTTCGTGAACCGGTTACCAACATTCCAACGGTATTAGAGAGGCTTTTATAAAATAGCTTTATAAATAACTGAAAAAAATGAATGCTGATCCCTCCTCACTGAGAGGACCAGGCAGGCCAGTTATTTGATTTTATTATTATTATTTTATATAGGCCTAACTCAAAATTTTAAACTCATAGCCACCCAAAAGCGCGGTTGTCGATCGCGGCGTGCTCGGTCCGCTATGCCGAAAACGACGAAGGGGCAAATAACGACGAAATGTAGATTTCATTCTTTAATCCAACTATAAGTCCCAGCGCATCGTCTGATGATGATCCCGTTGCTCACTTTCATTTGGAACAGAATTGAGCGACAACTCTTTTTTTTTTGTCCCATTCACTCCCATTCAATCCAATGCATTCAAACGGCTCTCCTGTGTTTTCGCTCTGAATGGGGTTGTCGCACTGGTGAATCAACTAGCGCTACACGGCTCTTCCTGACTTGTGACCCGGATGTATATGGGCAGATCGCCAGATGACCGATTAGGCAAGACAACAGACACAGCATAACAGAAACAGCACATCCTGTTTAGGAGATCTGAGCTTCAAAATAATTTATTTAATCTTAATTTACTTGATTGCGCCGTGGCACTAGCTTGGAAATCCAGTAATAATGGCGGCAGTAAGTGTGTTAAAACACAGCCACTACCATTTCGTGGGGGTTCTTGAAAAAAAAATGTCTGAACCACTACCAGTCAGTTCATAGAATGCCTGCAAGTCTCCAAGCTACTCCTGGCTGGAAATCCCTCTGGAACTATTTCATCCTCTACTGTGGAAGTTCCTCAATGACAATAACATGACACAGTTTTATTGAATTTAAAGTGTTTTCTCATTGTCTTTGTGATGCAAGTCCGCAAGTGCCAAAACAATTATGGCCAGGCCTGCATTCGCCGCTGTCCTCAAACCGGGTCCCGGTTGCAACATACACGGCCGTGGGCGGCGCTCATTTGCATAACCATGATGGCCGAGTTATAATCTTATTTTAAAAACATCGGAGGCTGTGCTATGTTATTACCAGTCATAATGGGACCAGCAACGCCTGCGACTCCCCACCGGTTCCTTATTCCACAGCATGGTTTATTATGAGACAGATCAAATCAAATAAAGGAAAGGTTTCCAGTCAGGGCGACTTGCAATCACGCTGACGAGAAAATGAACAAGCAAATTAGCTCTGCTTTCGGAAAGGTCACGATGGAACAGATAAACCTCTTCAACTATTGAACTGTCTGAGGTTTATTAATAACCTGAAGCATTCTCAAAACCTGGATTCAATATCTATCACACACAGAGACGCACGCACACGCACGCACACACACGCACACACACACACACACACACACACACACACACACACACACACACACACACACACACACACACAGAGTAAATTGGCGTATGGCTCTGAGCTGATATTGTTAGGAGGACAACCCACTGCATTTTAATATTGCCTGTTTAAAAAAAAAAAAAAAAAAAAAAAAACTGTATCCAGTATTATTTTAAGTAAGCTAGCAGATCTACAAGCTGCACAACGCCGAGGGTAGTGTGCTTGTCTGCTATTTTCACTATTCATCATATGATATAGGGCTCCATTTTCGTTACCATCTAAACCCCTTATCCTAAACCCCTTATCATTTTTTTTACTATTTTGAAAAACTTTTTGGAATAGTTCAACGTGCCAATCTATTGACACATTGTGAGCTTGTAGACTGGTCATTTAAACTATTGAAAAATGTTATTTTTTAATAGTTTAAAAAGGCAAAGAAGTTAAGAGATAAGGGGTTTAGCGGTGACGAAAATGGAGCCTATACAGTATAAGGGCCTAATAATGATTTTTTTTTATTACATCCCAAATGGATGCTATGGACTTGTGCTTTTCCAAGCCTGCTACTATAATTATTATTACTATGTCCTGTCAATCAAACAGTGCGTCCAGGACATCAAACATGTTTATTAGTGCCACCGCTTTGCGTAAATACCAACCATACTACTACATGTCACGCAACACTTAATTGGAAAATTCCCAGTTCCCACTTTCATGCTGTTGTGGACCACTCATCACTCAACACCGCCGTGAAATGCCACCGCAGTGTTTTTCTGGTTCCACATACTGTATACCCGTGTTGGTGCACGTGCACATCATGTTGCACGTCATGTCCTCCTGAGGGGAATGGGCCTTAATGAAGCCTGCACACCCTGGTCCAAGAGTGCATGGACCATTTTCTACAGACTGACAGGCAGGTTGAAAGGGTCTTCACTGATTGGCTGATAGTTGTGCTTTTTCCAAATAACTATAATCGTTATTAGATGCGATTGGCTGATAGTTGTGCTTTTATTGCAAAATGATTATAATAGCTATTAGACGCTGTCACTTATATTTTATTTTCTCGCTTATATTATATTTTAAACATATCTGAGAGCATCGTCTGAGAATATATGAGTTATTCTGATTTTCGCACAGCAAATAATCATCAACAATTGTGATTGATCGTCGTGATTACAGTAGTCAGAAGAAAGGATTATAATAGACGTTAATAATGAGACAACTCTATTAAAAAAAAATCAAAAGATATCATCGCCTATAACGGCATGCCGGAAACAAGGACATCAGACCGAAAGTGGTTGATTAAAAAATGCAGTTGAGATTGTGTTGTGGCGAGACTGGAACCTTTGAGTAGCGCGGACTAATATCCTGCCGATGAAACAGATTGTACCTGCTATTTGCAGGAGCTTGGAGAACACGATCAGAGTCCCAATGCTTCCACGGTTCTCATAATAGAAGCAAGTCACAATTTAATAACACCTTAAACCACCATAATGACACCTTCTAGTGTTTCACAAACAGTGGGTCAGGTCCCATTTGTGGGTCACGGAGCAATTTTATCTCCTACGACTTAAGTAAACATTATATATGCTGATTAGATTATGCATGTAAGCTCACAACACGACACATTGTACGCTTGTATATCTGCTATTTTCAGCAGTTTGGTCCGAAGCAAACGTCTCGTTTCTCCTTTGAGTCTCGACCTGAACCTTTTGGGAACCAGTAGCTGTGAGCTCGTAAATATTCTCTCAACCTGGCTGCTAGCAGCACAGCAGACCACCAAACCTCCTCTCTGTCAGCATTACAAAATGTCTCCGCAACACCAATGCTTTCATAATGCAAGAGCACAGTAAATGTTTCAACACATGTAGTGAATACACACTCCCCAACAACACTGTCAAAGAATAGTAAAAAACACAAGAAAACCTAAGCCAGAGGGCACTGTATAAAACTTGTTGTACAACAAATAGACGATTTACGCAGTCACAATGTGCCACTACATCTTTTAGTTGTGCTGTTTTTGTTGTTTTTGATATAAACTCATAAAAAAACGTTCCAAAATGAATCCCGTGAAGTAAACGGAGTTTGCAACAGTGTAACTCTGTATTATTTGGTTTGAGCCTACCACTTACCATTGTGACCAGAAGCAGGGGGAAAACATACCTCCACCAGCCATAAACCTGACCGGAGGAGAGAATGAAAGAAACGCCAGTTGCAGCCGCCGGGAAATAGTCAGTTTTATCTGGCAACCCATATCCTTGCCCTTACCCTAACCCAGGGGTCAGCAACCTGCGGCTCAGGAGCCGCATGCGGCTCTAGAACACAGCCCTAGTAGCTCAGTGGCTGTAGCATTATTACATACACACACTGGGTGATCCGCCAACATAATATAGCCTAAAACAATTCAGTCACTGACAGCACCCAACACGCCATGCGCTGTCTGACAGTTACATCACCAGTTAACGTAGCGCTTGTTGGCCATGACACAAAAGCCCAGTACGTACTGTATCAGAGATTGAGCTTTAATCTGAACCACCCATTTTCAACAGTTTACTATATCATTAATATATCTTAGAGATGTTGTGTGGACATGATAAAAAAGTTCCCCCATTCTGTGTTTCCTAGAAATGGAGGTCTGAAAAAAACATTGTTAACATGCTGAAACACAACTTGATGACATAATCAAGTTGTGTTTCACAATTTTAATAATTTATATGACCTTTTTTCTGAGAGTGTACAAATGGAACCAAATGGACCCGCCAGGGTCCATTTGGTTCACATTTGTACACTCTCAGAAAAAAAAAATGAAAATGGGTGGAATTCCCTGTTAAGGGCTTATTATTAGGCTTACATTTTTTGCGGCTCCAGACAGATTTAGAATTTAATTTTTGGTCAAAAATGGCATCTTTCAACATCTTGGGTTGCCGACCCCTGCCCTAACCTTAACCTAACCATAACCTTAAAGGGGAATTCCACCCATTTTCAACATTTTTTCCTGAGAGTGTACAAATGCAACCAAATGAACCCTAACGGGGGTTCCATTTGTACACTCTCAGAAAAAAAGAAGCGTCTAAAGAAACCCATTAACATGGTGAAAATACATCTTGATGAGGTCATCAAGATGTTTCACCATGTTATTGACATTTTTCAAAACTCCATTTTTAGGAAATACAGAATTGAGGAACTTTTTTATGATGTCCACACAAAATCTCTAAGGTATATTAAAACCCATTGTGTACTGAACGCGTTTGGTGTTTTATCTGTAAAAAATAGCAGATCTACAAGCTCATATCGCGCCACCGAGTGGCGTGATATGAGCTTGTAGTTCTGCTATTTTTGCAGATTTGTGAAAAGCATCAGAAACTAGAATCAGGACACAATGGGTTAATGACATATTAAAATGTTGAAAATGGGTGGACTTCCCCTTTAACCAAAACCTTACCCTAACTAACCACCTGCCGGTCCCTGCCGGTCCCTGCTGCAGCAGGCGTTGGTGCTGCAGCAGGCGTTGGTGCTGCAGCAGGCGTTGGTGCTGCAGCAGACGTTGGCGCCCGCCGCAGCAGCAGCCGGTCTAACGCAATGGCTAAGCTGGCAATGTGATGACCAAAGGGGTAGATATAAAAGTGTGGATTCCCACCTACTGTATACCTCCCAGATAATCAAACCCTGCTTACACTCATGCAGATTGGAAGGTGATAAAAAAATGGCATCACTTCTTTCTAAATGGCGTTCCACATGGCAGAATCACTGCTGTGTGCAGCTGTCCAATGCTATTTAACTGGTAGAAAGCAGATGAAGCTAATAAAAATGGGTTAAAACAGTGGTTTTCAAACTTTTTCATATTGAGATCCATTTTTTTTGTTGTCTTTGTTTTTGTTTTTCCAGCATTTCAGCCACGGGTGACCATTTGATGAGATTTAGCCTTTCTGACCCCAAACTAAATCAATTTGTTATAGTTGGATAATAAAAAATCATTTTCAATAAAGATGGCTCTTCCTGCCACCTCATAATCATCATAATGCTGTATTGATGTGGTAGCATGGGAGAGATAACAGACTGAATCAAAATATCAATTATATTTCTCTAATTCTCAAATTGTGTATACTTATTGTCAATTACGTGATAGGGCTGTTTAACAATAATTTGACTCTTGAGAGGACATAACGACCAAATCAACCCTTAAGGGTCCGTTTGGTTTCACTATCGATCTATAAGGTTTCATTTGAGTCCATTTGGATACCCACTCTCTCGATTTAGGGGACGACCTGGAACCTCCTCAAGGACCACTGCTTGAAAACCGCTGATTTAAAAAGCCGTCCAAAATGATCACTGAATGTTCTTAGTTAAGGATAAATGAACAGTGAAATGAACAGTGTTAACCCATTGTGTCCTGTCTAGATTTCTAGTTTCTGAATAACATAATATTCAAAGATTTGCACCACGTTTTCACGTTTTTTTCAAAAATAGCAGAGATACAAGCTCATAGCGCGCCACTCGGTGGCGCGCTATGAGCTTGTAGATCTGCTATTTTTCAATAGTTAAAACTAGGGCTGTTGAATGATTAAAAATTTTAATCAAATTAATCACAGCTTCAAAATTAATTTAATCATGATTAATCACCATTCGAACTATGTCCGAAATATGCATGTTTTCCTGTGCAGGATTTAAAATGGAAACAGAATCTGTGAAAAAAATAACCATTTATCTTTAAAATATTTATCAAAATAGGTGATCTACAAGCCCTCAATGCTTGTAGATCCTCCAGCCATACTCTATGGCTCTGGTTACAGGGAGACACACAGCTATATGTCTCTCCGTAAAACCGTGCTCTACCCTTTTTTTTAAATGAGAAAATGCTCAGTGGGTTGAGTCAGTGTGCACATGAGTTAATTGCGTTAACATTTTTAATCAGATTAATCAACAAAATTAATTTAATCCCATTAATTAACTATTTTCAACAGCCTTAGTTAAAACATAATGCTTAGAACACCAAAACGCGTTCAGTACACTAAAGGGTTAATTTGGAAGTGTAAAAACACCACAGCTGCTAAATGCCTAAAATGGTGTGATGTTATGAATATGCTGTTTATTCAATTCTGTAGATGAGAGCTGAGTGTTGTATAAACTTCAGTACTGCACTAAAGGGCAGATTTGACCTGTTGAGAGCATCGGTGGCAGAGGTTGTGTGTGCGTGCATGTGTCTGTCTGGTGTTTGTGTGCGTCTCAGTGAGTAGGCCAGGCCAGGGTTCCCCAATTAATTTTCCTCAAGGGCCATATTTTGAAAGCGGTACCAAGCCGGGGGCCGAGTCCATGTGCACGGGAATTTGAGGTTTTATTTTGTCATTAATTAATTAAAAGGACATTTCACTTGCAAAAAAAAAAGGTTTGGTCATTTTATCATCTACTTAGGCTTTTGTGAACACCCCGGACACAGTTTTTAAAGTTAGGGGAAGTGATTTCACTTTTGTCAGATATCACCCAAAAAATATTTTTTTCTGTTAAAATGCTCTATTATAAGGTGTGGAAACCATATATGGAGTTTCCCCCTCCCCCACGTTAGCAGAGGAGCTGATAAAAGTTCCCCAGGTGGTAGCGAATTCTCCTCCAATCAGGATCGAGCAGCAGGCTCACATAGTGTAGCTACTGTTTGGTGCCCCTAGTGCACCGGGCTGGAACTACAGGATGAATTTCAAATCACTTACCCTACCTTTAAGTTAAGTTGATATTTATTTCAGCTGCCCTGTCCCCTTCATATCAAACAAATAAAAACTGAGTGACTCAAGCAACTTAAAAAATGTTTGGCGTCTTTACATAAGACTTAGTTGATAAAATGACCAAAATAAATCTTGAAAGTGAAATATCTTAATTTACTGGTAGATGTAGAACAGGTTCTCAACCAATGGTCCTGGTACCACCAGTGGTCCTTGAGAGGTTTCAGGTGATCCCCAGATAAATTATGGAGAGTTGATAACCAAAGAGACCCTTCTAGATCTTTAATTCTTGAGAGAGAGAGAGAGAGAGAGAGAGAGAGAGAGAGGAGAGAGAGAGAGAGAGAGAGAGAGAGAGAGAGAGAGAGAGAGAGAGAGAGAGAGAGAGAGAAACTCACTTGGAAATGTATGACAGTGTTCTAGCAGTGATTCTTGTAATTTTAATTTGAAGGCTGCCCAGTTTGACATGCATAGGCTAATGCCCCCCATTTAATGCTATTCATATCTGCTATCCCAAATTATTATAATATTTATTTAGTTTATTTTTAAAGCTCGTCAACTTAACTGTAAGAGGGTAATGTTAGTTATAGACGTTATATTTGTTGCCACTAGGGGGCTAGGAACTGAGAGTACAAATTTATTTTTTTATTTTTAGAAAATACCTCCGCATTTGCGGCTCTGGGGGCCGCAAATGGCCCGCAGGCCGCCTATTGGGGGAGCCTGGAGTAGGGTGACACCAGGACCCTAACAGCCAGATGGTGATTAGCAGGCTGAGCTCAGGGAGTGTTCCCTGCGTTCAAAATCACCCAATAGCTCTTGTGAAAAAACATCCACATCCATGTAGTGCATGCACACAATACCACACACGCACGCATGCACTCAGACAAAGTCTTGCAGAATCAACAAGCAAGACAATTCTCTGTTGGTTTCTGCCTCCAAACACACACCCCCCCACATCCACACCCGCAGTCTGTGTAGTGTTAAGTAAAAGGTGTAGTCTAAATAGGTCTAGTGATATATGTAGGGCACAGAGCCACCATATCTGAATGTCTAGCCAGGAGTTCTGGAACATCAAATGGACTCAGTGGGGAGTTGATAGAGGCCGAGGTGATGCATGTGGGAGAACGGTTACCACTACCGGTGACACTCCTGACAGCATAGCACAGTACTACACTGTACAGTAAAGCACAGTACAGTACAGCACAGCGCAGCACAGTACTACACCGTACAGAACAGCGCACCCCACCGCAGCGCACCCCACCGCACCACACCGCACCACACCGCAGCTAGGGTGACCAGATGTCCCTCTTTGTGTGGGACAGTCCCTCATTTACAAGACTTTTCAAGCGTCCCACAAATTGAGACTCTGTCCCACATTGTGACTGACAGGCATCAGCGTTCAAAATACCCATATAATTTGTGGTGCCCTAACTGATAGTCAGATTTCTGTTGTATCATTTCCTGCTATGTTTTTGGAATCCCCCCCATGGCACCACTATATTTCCACACTCACTCTTAGAGAGGCCACATCGCATGCTGTCGTATCAAAAATAGCTGATCTACAATCTCAAAACGCGTCGCGCTGCGACGCGTTTTGAGATTGTAGATCAGCTATTTTTGATTTTAGATCAGCTGTTTTTGCTATACGTGAAATGGAATCCTGAAATATTTTTCATCTTTATCAAGATGTTAATAATTTGCTAACTACATTTTGTAATTTTTTACATTTTGTCCCGTCTGTTTCCCCAGTCGACTGTCCCACACGTGCAACACTTCTGTCCCTCAAATGAACAGTTTGGATCTGGTCACCCTAACCGCAGCACTGCACGGCACGGCACGGCACGGCACAGCACAGCACAGCACAGCACAGCACAGCCACTGCTCTGGGCGGGGACCCAGGGTGGACTGGTAGGGAAAACACACTTTTAATGGCAAGATGAAGTTGCTTATTTTCTCTGTCAGGCACAATCCTTGCAGGTGTAAAATTTGATTATGTTTTTTGGTCACCAATGAACGCAGTATTACATGAACAAGAAAATGTTGTATTGTACTGACATTGTCGCGGTAGTACAAATTGCCAATGGCTATTTAGCTAATTTTCACATTACGTAGTCAAACGTAATGTTTAACATATTTTGGAGCATATCTGAGAATGTCTGAATGTAATAGTATAGTATATACTGTAATACTTGTCACTTTATATAATTAGGTTTGTTATAGCTTACAATACCATTTGCTTTATATAATTAGGTTTGTTATAGCTTTATCTACTGTATCACTTTATTGCCTTTCTTCTGTTGCACTACTGTTACCTGTTGCTTTATTGTTTGTCTTTATTGTTTTTATTGCACTGTGGGTGAGTGGGAAACGATATTTCATCTCTCTCTATGTCTCGACATGCCTTGAACCTTGACCCTATAGCACTACAGCAAAAGCATAGAGGTGAGTGACTGAAGAGGCGAGTCTTATAGTATAAATATTTAACCAATGAAAAGTTTTACCAATACATTTGACTGACTAATAACTACAGTTGTACATCGGATCCCTTTTAACACTTTCCTGAAAAGTAATGATTTTGAACGTACAAGGTTTCCATCAGACAGTGGCATTAAGCGCTTCCACATTTTTCCAGGAAATATCCGTTTGGGTAATATAAGGTGAGCGTTTTCACACGTTCAGAAGGGAGGAGGATTACTGAGGAAAGTAAAACGGTAAAAGGAATTCGGGCCGGCATTAATAATGTATCAGCGCAGGTGAGAGGGGACGAAAATAGAGGAGACATGAAGTATTAAGAATTAACTAGAATAAGCAGCTCATGGGAAAACTGTGTAGTCTCGCTAAAAGTAGCTATAGCTGAATATGCCTTCAAGTAGAAAATATGCGCTAAGTGGTAGTAGTAGTAGGAGTAGTAGTAGTAAAGTAGTATAGTAGTAGCAGCGAATCTACCTTTAGAGTTGTAATATAGAACTAATTTGAATGAAAAAGCATTATTTAAAGCAACCTGTATGATATACATATATTATACATTATCTTTGCAGAAGAGCGAGTCGAAATTTTGTTTTGGACACAGGAGTCCTAAAGTCTGGGCGTTGCAATTTACGCTCTGTCAGTACAGTATAAAGCATAAAGATTGCAATTTGAAGTTTTAAAAGCAAACATACCTTGTTTCATAATTTCATATTATAAATACACTGACTAAATAGAGCATTTGAGTATGTGTAGCACCTTTAAAAGCCTTTAAATATATTGATTAGAAATAGCATAGCACTTTAAATGCACAGAATGACAGATCAAGCTTTTGAGGAGAGCCTGTATGAAAAGTTGAACTGGAAAGATGAAAGTGAGGTTAGCAGCCAATCAGATTGGCTGTTGGCAGCTGGTTCCTGCAGAGTCAAAGAGGCTTGTTGCTAGGGTGTTCTAAGGCAAACTGTAAAACCAGTCTACAGAAGCCAAGAAGGTGGCACACATGTTTTGTTAAATGTGATGACCACTGACCAATCAAACCCAACTGCTGCTGAAAGTGTTTAAGGAGAAGTACAGGAACTATTATCCAAGGAAGTTATGCTGATATCTTCTCAGCATAGTATACTGAGAGAGATGGTTTACAATGCTTAATTAATAATAATAATAATAATCTTTATTTGTATAGCACCTTTCATGACATAAAATGCAGCTCAAAGTGCTTTACATTGCAATAGAGAAGAAGACAAAAAATAGTGGGAATGAATTAAAGAGATCATTAAAATACATCAAAGAAGCAGTACAGTGAGGACCTGAAATTGCATCCATAACACTAACTAAGTCAAAAAACGGCCCAAAAAATATTTCAGATGCGAGAGAAGTGTGTGTGTGTGTGTGGGGGGGGGGGGGGGGGGGGGGGGGGGCTACACTACACCCCTGGGTTACACTAATTAACACTTGTATGATTGAAGTAAGGTAGGTATCACACATGCTGA
>CM076984.1:44177828-44230830 GCA_039105355.1 Benthosema pterotum | reverse complement strand
AATTTGTGCTAGAGTGTTCTACAAGCTCACATACCCGCCGTCTTTGTGGTATGATGCAGGCTTCAGTTTGCCATGAGTCCCCTTTACCCTACATGTAAAATACTGCATTTTTATCCTACATTTAATATAGTGCATTTAGCCGTCTCCTGTCGTCTCCTGAGTCGTGTAGTAGCTCCGCACGTTGTACATTTCGCAGCGGACTCCCGTCAGCATAAAGTGTTCCCAGACGTTTTAAAGATTCGAGTCACAAACACGTTTCACCCGGTGTAGCTGTCGCCTCTGTCTACCACGCCATCAACTTGCAAAACCTAACCAAACAAGACTGATTGGCCGGTTTACATCCATCAAATCCTGGGTGCAGTTGGCTCTAGCAGGTGTGCGGAATTAACGTCGGAATTACTAAGGCAGCAGCTAATTATTTTGCTGATTATTTCATGGTTCTCGTCCTTGAGACTTACCGGCTGTGTCTCTTTGCTGCAATTACTGTCATCTCCACCTCAAGCGTCTGTTAATACAGCCTTCCTGTGCTTAATTGCACCTGCTCTTGAGAGGTGAGGGAGTTCCATGCAAAGCTGATCCGTAAATAAAAAACATAATATCTACTGCATGTGACCATTTTCTATATTTTGTTGGTAATTGCTATTTTTGGGTTTTGCATTACAAGATAGAAATGACTTATTTGCGATCAATTACACGTGCCATGAAGGCTTAAATTCATGGAAAATGTTTTTGTTTGTTTGTTTTGTATTTTTTTGCATTTCCCATTCTCCTATTCGACAACTGCCACCCGTAACTTATTGGGGAAAAAATATCCAAATGTGTGTAATTGAGATAAAATAATTAATCGTTTCAGTTTAAGTCCTCCCATGGCTTTTAGAAATATGTAAATGCAAGAAATGCAAGAAGTAAAGTAAAAAAAAAAAAAAAAAACACTTGTGACTAAATTGCCTAATACACGTAGTTACACTACACTCATTAGAACAAAGGTGAATTTCCCCACTTCCTGGAGAGTAACAGTGTTGGTTTTGGAAAAGTTCTGCCCAACAGCGACGGTGTGCATGAAAGAGAGGGGCACGTTTTGTTGTGACATGCAAGCTGCGCTTCCAGGCAGGTGTGCCTTTTTGATAAATGATATGCAGGTTTCTAGGTGTAGGAAGCGTCTGAAATGATGTGCCAAAGGCTTAACAAACCTGGCCCTGAGAGTGTAAAAGCTAGCTAAACCCAAGTGAAACTGACCGGTATTGTTTATATCCTTAGAGCCACACACTCTCACTCTAAAAATACTTAATATATTCATATATCAACACACTCTCTAAATAACGGTGAAATAATTTAAAATATCCATGATTAAAACAGTGCTCTAAGGGTGGCGCTACATGAAAGGCCATGTGGTCACCAAAATGAGTAGGGTCCATCCTCTGAGGAGCAAGCGATGCACACAAAGTCCAGTCCACAAAGTCATCTTATAGCAGGGCTTGACACTAACACTTGCCCACTTGCCCGGGGCAAGCAAAAAAAATGGTGGGGCAAGTGAAGACTGCTACCTGGTTGCCCGATCGGGCAAGTGTGCAACTTAGTGCACTATAACACAACACAAGATAAATTTGTCTTGAAGGCAAAATTTACAATATATTTTTGGGGGGCAAGTGACCATGACCTGAGGGCAAGTAGAACCTGACTTGCACTTGCCCGATGGGCAAGTGCCTCGGAAACCTTGGTGTCAACCCCTGTATAGGCTTTTTATTTACCTTAAAGTGCTTTACAACTGCAAGCCGGAGACAGATACGGAATGAAGAATAAATAAAAACAACGTTCCAAGAGGAAAATTAAATGAACGCTTGAGGCTAAACCGAAGAAAATAACAAACAGAACTGTTCCAGGCTGGAATGCCGCCGGCAATGAGGCCCCTGGCTCACAGCTTACCCTTGTTGCTCTACCACTAGCCTCAAGTCAGACTGAACTCACCTCACCTGCAGCAATCCTGCTTTTAAACAGATGGGGCAAACCATCCCCTAATCAGTAAGTGTCAACCAGTTAACTCACAACCACATGGCCAACTATAAGGCCTACGAGTAATCTTCCATCTTACTAGATAATTTACAGTAACTAGGGCCTTACCCGTTGTGAATATATGAACACCAAATGATGTACTCACTGTGTGGGTAATGTGAATCCTTCATCACATTATGTGATGAACGATTTGATGAAGGATTGCTTTAATGCACACGCACAGACACTGCAATGGCCAGTCATAAAGTGTGTGTGTGTGTGTGTGTGTGTGTGTGTGTGTGTGTGTGTGTGTGTGTGTGTGTGTGTGTGTGTGTGTGTGTGTGTGTGTGTGTGTGTGTGTGTGTGTGTGTTTTGGTATTTGCATTGCCTCCTGTGGCCGAAAAGAGAATTGCCAATGTTAAGCGAATGGGGAAATTTAATTCACCAATAAATTCATTATTAATCAACAATTTGTTAATTTGAAAAAAGGGCTTCATCAGTCTCTTCCTAATGTTATGGTCAATGACTGTGTGAAAAATCATAGTGATCGGTGCAGCCAGTGATGAGTTATGCTCGCTTCAGACATTCAGACATTCAGACAGACATTCAGACAGACATTCAGACAGACAGACAACTCAGCTACACTCAGCTATATGTCACGGGATCAAATCATTTACAGGTCAAACATAAACATAGAATACAGACAGATAAACACCCCTCCTCCTCTGCAGTACTTGGCACCCTCCAATCTAAAGAGGAGTGTCAGCACTGCAGAGGAGAGACAGGTGAATTGACCAACAGATAATCCAATTAATTACTGAACATAGTGATATTAAATCAACATTCAAACACATTTTAGTCCTTTTGTGAAATGTCAGATGTCCACTGTACAGAAAACACGTAACACAGCACTACCCACACTTCCCAGCCAATGTGGAATTGGAAGCATCAGTGTAGTGTGTGTGCAAATTCATAGTTCCTCAGTACCGTTGTCTATAGAGCATGGGCTGGCCTGTGACTCTGGCCCTCTATTCTTAGTAAAAATGGACCAGAGATATGATAAAACTGTACTTGGACAAAATGCCAAAAATAGCCTCTAAAAAAACTACTACAAGCTTACACTGTGTCTTGTTGAGATGCATTGTTAGCTTGTTTGTTATATGAATGGTGCTTTTTATATAGAGAGCTATTTTCCAAAGCGCCTTTCAATGTGCATTACAGTACGTTGTGCGACACACAGTATATATAAAGTACATCAGCTATTTTTGCTGAATGTTAGCCTGAGGAGAGGGACAGTAGACAAGTGTCTCAAGGACACTTCGTCGGAAAAAACAAGCTGAGAGTCAAAAGCGGACCTTTCTGATCCCTAGACATCAACTCCACCATCTGAGCCAGTGTGTTTGGGTTTTAAAGTAACACATACAGACGGATGGACGGCCTCGCGTTTGACCTACAAGTCTACCCAAACCAATCGATACTGAAGTTCTGCTGCCAACAAATCTCCGTCGTCGATTTTGAGGACTTTATCGATCAGTTGTTGCAGTCATGGCAAGGACTTCAATTAAACGGCACGGCACTGCATCGCGTAACTGAAAAGCCAGACCATCATAATTTCTCTCTCTCCGGACACAAGAGGAATCAGGGACAGGTCCTCGCTTTTCTTTTCGTCTCGGCAGTCGGTGTGTTTTTGTTCACAACCGACGACCTCCCGGGGACTGTAATATTAGACGTGACTGACAGCGGTGATTGCCCAGTGTGTGTGTGTGTGTGTGTGTGTGTGTGTGTGTGTGTGTGTGTGTGTGTGTGTGTGTACGTGTGTGCGAGCGTGTGCATGTTTGGGCGTGGAGTGATTACGCCATAGGCTGTGATGGTGCGTGTTGTGTTGTGTTGTGTGATGTGTGTGTTGGGAGGGCAGGGCAGGGTGTTTTCTCTCTGATTCTGTGGGAGAGAGTGCGAGGTCAGTGGCTGGCTGCCGGGGGCCCGGGGGTCCCCAGGGGGCCCTTGGAGGAAAGGAGGAAACGTTTACTGGGCCAGACAGACGGCTGACAGCAGCACTTGACACCGAGGCTCTCCTCAGACAGCCCTCCACACTGTCCTCTCTCTCTCTCCCCTGCTCCCATTCCACTCCAGTTGTTCCTTCCTCTTTTCCTTCCGTTCTCATTCTCTCACTCGTCTCACGTCCGTCCCTGCATGTCTTCTTGACTCGTCTCTCCATTTGTCTTTCTCCCCCACTGTCCCTGCTGCTGTCACTGTCTCCCATCTGGTGACATCTGGATGTCAGCTGAGTGAGCAGCTATACTATACTATACTATACTATACTATACTATACTATACTATACTATACTATACTATACTATACTATACTATACTATACTATACTATACTATACTATACTATACTATACTATGTTGTATACTATACTATACTATACTATACTATACTATACTATACTATACTATACTATACTATGTTGTATACTATACTATGCTATGCTTTGCTATGCTATACTATGTTGTGTACTATACTATACTATACTATACTATACTATACTATACTATACTATACTATACTATACTATACTATGCTATGCTATGCTATACTATACTATACTATGTTGTGTACTATACTATACTATACTATACTATACTATACTATACTATACTATACTATACTATACTATACTATACTATGCTATGCTATGCTATGCTTTGCTATGCTATACTATGTTGTGTACTATACTATACTACACTACACTACACTACACTACACTACACTACACTACACTACACTACACTACACTACACTACACTGCACCACCCGCTTCGACCATTATTAAGCGATAATTCCCAGGAGGTTGCTTCTTAAGACCTTCTTGACCAGGTGTGTTGTCTGCAGACTGACACGACTGCATTGATAAGACGGAAACCCGGAAATCCTCGATCAGCGTGGCCGGTTGGCCGCCTTGTTTTAAGCCCCGTCAGCATGGCGACGTGCTTGCGGTTATGGTTAGGGTTAGAGAGTGCTGTCCCCTAGGCCTGATTTTGGGGTTCGAGCAGCCACAGGAATTTCCGAGCGATCTTTGCTTCTAATTTTTTCGTCTGCCCCCCGCCCTCTCTCTCTCTGCGGAGATAGAGAGATGGAGGAGCTTTCTACAGCCCCGAGATGTGATTGTGAATATATCAGTGAATACATCAGTCATGACAGATCGCAGGCACCGCTCTCCTTTCGTAGTAGTTTGGAGCTGTACGGGCCGACACAGATACACACTGTTTTAAGTGCTTACATGACGTGCTGGCTAGACAAAGCAGTGGTCCGTCTGATTGTTCGGTTATTTGTTTGTTTGTTATTTGAGCTACTCACAATTCTGTCACATAGCACACTAAAGTAATATCCACAATCCATACATCGAGTCTCCTCACTTTCGGCAACGGCAACAACTAGTCATCGGCTTGGTGGTAGTGGTGCCGGTCAGTGCAAGACAGTGCGAGTATGAACAGGGTTACCCAAACTCTGTTCACTTCATAGGGTCAGTCTAATGGCGGCTCTCCTAAATAGACTTCTACTGAGAATGAGACACCCTCATTGAAAACAATGCATTTCTAACTCCAGTTACAGAGTGAGTTTTTGTTGTTCTAGTAGTGCATGCCGAACACTTTTCCAAATGTTCAAGTAGAAGGTTGAGAACCACCGTGCCTCTGCACATGGGGTAGAGCCATGGGGTAGAGCCAGTAGATATATTTTGCGAGTGACAAACGAGATCACTTGGTCTGATGATTTGATTCAAATTTTGGCAGGCATATAGCAGGCATATAGTTGTTTCTCGTACACGATTCAACAACAAAATATTTCAGCCATGCAGACGTGATGTGATAATCAGGGCTTGTCGGAAAGCAATGACTCGCTTTCGCTTTTTCTTTTCTTTCTTTACATTTTTTACAGACACAGATGCATGCACACATAATAGTGCGTGCACATATAGTAAGTCAAATGAGTGCACTTCATTGGACGAACAGAGGAGCAGCACCACAGTTCCTTTAACTCCTCCACTGAAGGATATGAGAGCGAGGGAATCAGTTTTTGTACAATGGAGGAGAAAAAATATATGGCATTGATCCAAGATTGTGGAGGTCTTTTTTTTCCCTTCTCCATTCAGGGCAACTTAGAAACAGTGCTGCTCACTTTCTCCTTTGATCTGCACAGACAATATCCAGGGGCGACGCCCAGGAAGCTGGAGACTCATAACTGAGGGCAGATTTCCCCTGAGACAGGAAGAAATGAGAGTTCCTCCTCTACGGGGGTCTGAGCCCTGGCCCACAGGCTGTCTACCTGTGTGTGTGTGTGTGTGTGTGTGTGTGTGTGTGTGTGTGTGTGTGTGTGTGTGCGTGCGTGCGTGCGTGCGTGTGTGTGTGTGTGCGTCTGTCTTTTGTCTGTGTACTCCTATTGGGTGTGTTTACTTCGATGTGAATCAAGGAGAGGAGTTGGAGAGGAGAGGAGAGGAGAGGAGAGGAGAGGAGATGGAGAGGAGAGGAGATGGAGAGGAGAGGAGAGGAGATGGAGAGGAGAGGAGAGGAGAGGAGAGGAGAGGAGAGGAGAGGAGAGGAGATGGAGAGGAGAGGAGAGGAGATGGAGATGGAGAGGAGAGGAGAGGAGATGGAGAGGAGAGGAGATGGAGAGGAGAGGAGAGGAGAGGAGAGGAGAGGAGAGGAGAGGAGAGGAGAGGAGAGGAGAGGAGAGGAGAGGAGAGGAGCGGAGAGGAGAGGAGAGGAGAGGAGAGGAGAGGGAGAGGAGAGGAGAGGAGAGGAGATGGAGAGGAGATGGAGAGGAGAGGAGAGGAGAGGAGAGGAGAGGAGAGGAGAGGAGAGGAGATGGAGATGGAGAGGAGAGGAGAGGAGATGGAGAGGAGAGGAGAGGAGATGGAGAGGAGAGGAGAGGAGAGGAGAGGAGAGGAGAGGAGAGGAGAGGAGAGGAGAGGAGAGGAGAGGAGATGGAGAGGAGAGGAGAGGAGAGGAGAGGAGAGGAGAGGAGAGGAGAGGAGAGGAGAGGAGATGGAGAGGAGATGGAGAGGAGAGGAGAGGAGAGGAGAGGAGATGGAGAGGAGATGGAGAGGAGAGGAGAGGAGAGGAGAGGAGAGGAGAGGAGAGGAGAGGAGAGGAGAGGAGAGGAGAGGAGAGGAGAGGAGAGGAGATGGAGAGGAGAGGAGAGGAGAGGAGAGGAGAGGAGAGGAGAGGAGAGGAGAGGAGAGGAGATGGAGAGGAGAGGAGAGGAGAGGAGAGGAGAGGAGAGGAGAGGAGAGGAGAGGAGAGGAGAGGAGAGGAGAGGAGAGGAGATGGAGAGGAGATGGAGAGGAGAGGAGAGGAGAGGAGAGGAGAGGAGAGGAGAGGAGAGGAGTTGGAGAGGAGAGGAGAGGAGTTGGAGAGGAGAGGAGAGGAGAGGAGAGGAGAGGAGAGGAGAGGAGAGGAGAGGAGAGGAGAGGAGAGGAGAGGAGAGGAGTTGGAGAAGAGAGGAGAGGAGAACAGAGGAGAGGAGAGGAGAGGAGAACAGAGGAGAGGAGAACAGAGGAGAGGAGAACAGAGGAGAGGAGAGGAGAGGAGAGGAGAGGAGAGGAGAGGAGAGGAGAGGAGAGGAGAGGAGAGGAGAGGAGAGGAGAGGAGAGGAGAGGAGAGGAGAGGAGAGGAGAAAAAAAGACAGTCGATTTATTACAGTCTCAACATTTGTTCATCCTCTTAACACGCCCAGCAAGAGACGTAGTCAGATATATTGAATATCCATATGAGCATCCTGCCTCTTATACTGACCCACCCCTCCAGAAACATAACAGATCTCTCGGCCAATAGGAAATCCATGGACACTTCAAACAATCTTAATCTCCGCTGACAGTTGCTCGATACATTTCAATACGAATTCATCAAATAAGGGGCCGTTGAAATGGCGAATGCGTTTTGACGAGGGGACATGATTTTGTTCTGCGTCTCGTTTTGAATAAGGCAGAAGTAATGTAACAACGCGTATCTGACTCGAAGCGCGTCAAAGTGTGTTAAGTAAATACTTAATAACTATACTGTGCAATCTCGCGTCTGTGATCTCAGTAATATCAGCATCGGTAACGATGCCTATAGATCAGAAGTATAAACCTGAGAGAGCGGTTATGGTTATAGCTTCAAGGGGAGAAAAATGATCTAAATTGAGTCCAAAGCACACTCACTTTCTCATACATTAGAAATGGAGCCACTTCAGAAAATGTCTCTTAATGATATAATACGTTATTGTTTTTCCCCTCGTGTGCACTCTAGCTGGCAGAAAGATTTTCCTTTTTTTTTTCATCTCAAGTTAATGTATGTACTGTATGTATGTTTAGCTCAAACTGACCTGAAACCATGTCTGCTGAATTCTGTAACACGTGTATTCCTTTTTCAAATATGGCATTTGATTTGATTTGATCTTATCTGGTGACATAGACAGGTCACCTAATTAAAATGCGGTGCAGACATGTCCTTTATGGGGATGTTCACATGCTGGCGATGATTAATTTTAATCGTCATTGTATCTAATTTTACTCTCCCTTTGCCTTAAATGAGAGAACATCTAATTATGGCCTGATTCATATCTTATTAAAAACCATTTCTGCGGGCCTGGCAGCCTGCCAATCTTCGTCCTCACCCAGCGAAACACGGGGCCCTGGCGTTGTAGAAAACGCTCATTAAACATGCAAACAGATCATTTCTCGCCTTGCCGCATCCCCTCAAAGACAAGCCAACAAATGAGCTCGTAGCAGATCACTCTCCGACCAATTATTATTTCTGTGGCGAGTGTTGCATTGGGTTTCCCGGGACTCTCGCAAACGCTCTCCAAATATTGTCGCAGTCGGGGGTTGGAAACCTTGTAAGTACCTAATCCAAAACCGAAAAATGGAATGGAAGAAGAACCTGTGTTTCAACGGATCCAATTATATTTAGTCACGACACAAGCTCTTGTTAATAGTAATTAGTCCAGTGGTTGGGAGATAAGCCACAGACACATTTTTTAAGCGGGCACACCCACACGCGCGTGCGCTCGCACACACACACGCACGGATCTACTTCTACCTAGACAGTTGACCCAATAGTAGCAACGCCATAAAACTGTGTGTGTGTATGCTGTCTGTAAAAAAAATCCCCCCGTTGATACCCCCTCTCTCCTTCTCTCTCTCATGAACAACTAAAGTGTGCATACATTTTACTTGAATGAAGCACTCACTCCCACAAGCCCTTAACACTCAGCAGTGCCTCGCGGCGCATTCATTTACTTAAGTAGGCCTACTCCACTAAAGTGCAATTTTTAGGCACCAGGACTTTACTTGAGTATACTCTATGTCAGTGATTCTCGACCTTTTTGCACCAAGTACCATCTCAGAAAATACGTTTGTATTGTATGTGGCTCTCCAAGTGCCACTATTATGACATTAAAATATGTTAATGCAGTAGCGTAGACCTAACCTATCCCATTCTATTCATACAGGAGGGAGATTTGGCGCTACTTTGCTGGGACTTACCCATTTAACTCTAGAACACTAAAGTTTATTTTTGCCACACCATCCATCCATAATAATAATAATATCATAGGGACCAAAAATTGTAGTGTTTATGGGATGTTTTCACTAAACAGTAAGTAAAATTCACCCAAACTCCTGCATGTAAATAAAATAAAATAAACATGGACATAGGCAGGGAATCAAGACTATGTTCACTGATCATCATGCATCATCAGATATGAGCAACATTGTGACACTTTCAAAAATATAGCCCTGTAATTGCCCAGGTGAAAATCCCTTGTTTCTAAAGCACGGTATACACCAGTATAATGTGTAAACACCAGGTTTAATCCACACACCGGTGATGGAGGAAACCAAGCAAAGCCACCAAGCAGTTCATCAGAGATCAGAGGGGATCTATGGGGTTTGAAATGGGAACCATTTGTTTCCCAAGCAACCTGAAGTACAATGATTTGAAAATGCATCTAACAAGTTCATAATGCGTTGCACCGCAAGTCGCAAGTATATTCTAGTGGCACTCATTTTGTACTTGTACTAAAAAATATTTGGGAGTACTCAGGAGTGTTGGGAGTACTCAGACCCACATGCTAATCAGTGTTTATGAAAAACAAGGCAGCATTCCCACTAGAATATATACTCCTCCATTAAATGTATGATTGAAAGAGAACCTCACATAAACCTGACCACAAGTTCATCACCATTTCTGTGTTCCAGACAGCCAGGGGCATAGGAGGAACTTGCCCCATTCAAGGCCTACGCATATTTATTGAATATGTTTATTGCAACTATAAACATAGGGCAATAATATTGTATTTCTGAAATGGCTATATGTAACGCAATAGGCAAATTGTGGTGACAACTTCAAATTTTGTATGGTTTTGTGTGGGCCCTAGTAAGATCCTTGACTGCAGCAGTGAATATAAATAAATAATATGGAATATTTATTTGATTGGCATGGTCCTCAGTAAATATTATACAGATCCAAAATGCTAATTCGTCAGTGTGTGGGCCTCACTTTGTCCAGATGGACCTGATCAATATTTAGCAGCTCCTCACAAAAACAAAGCCTCAGTGCACACTGCTGTCATTGTACTGGGTAGAACATTTTATGGAATAGAAAATAAGCAGTAAAATTTCACCTTTTGCTGATTCATGACAGCAGTTAGTAATAATTATGCACCTGTATTTGAGGGCGACAGAATAAGGGGACAGAAGATGTCAGCGACTTAAAGGAGAATTCCACACCAAAACACACTGGGAATGCATCTACCGTAATTTCTGGACTATAAGCCGCACCTGAATATAAGCCGCACCAGCTAAATTTGGTGCAAAATCCTGATTTTTTTCCATGTATAAGCCGCACCAGACAACAACAGGGATTAAAGCGGAAAAAAATCCAAAGACGGAAAATATTTCAGTCGGGGGGGGGGGGGGGGGGGGGGGGGGGGGGGGGGGGGGGGGGGGAGGGCAGACTGCATGTTTCTTTTTTTACGTCACAACGTAGCCTACCTTGTCACACTATGCGATAAATAGGCCTATTGCATAAATAAATCCCTACCAAGTATTTTTCGTAAGTCCCATTAGGCCTACACACTTTCTATAACGTACTATGCCCGACATATTTAACATGGGAGAAATAGTATAGCCATACTGTTGCCTATTCTGCAAATCAATCAATCAATGCCCCGACAGCTGTTCTATTCAGCGCAATTGCGCACACACAGACCCACGTTAGTTTGCTCACATGATCTGCATAGCGAGGCAATACATAAGTCATTCAATTAAATATCATTCAATATGAAATTAATTAACCAGCCTGTTGATAACATGTATGCCTAATACATTTATTTTTGCTATATTGTCAGCAACATCTTCTGTTTTTCTTGCAGCAGCAGCAGCAGCAGCTCTACCCAGGGCTGGATTTAGCCAGCCCTACTAGGGTGGGCTGGAAAAAAGGCAGGGTGGCCAACTCCAAAGTTTCTCCCATATGAAGCAGTGGTTTTCAATCTTTTCGACATCAGGGCCGACTATTTATTCGACATTTGAGCCACAGACCACCATTTGAGGACATATTAGCCCCACAGACCCCAAAACTATAAAAATTTCTTTTGCTTTTGATTGCTTTTGTCAACAATTCCAGGCTGGGTTTGGGGGAAAACAGTCAAACATACTAAAATGACCATTAATCTTCTACATTCTCTAGTTGTGTAGACTTGGGCTACATTTAGCTGGGGACCATCTCTCAACCACTGGTGGTCCCTGGACCGCTGATGAAAACCACTGATATAACCTTTCATTGGTGGGCAAGATGCGCATTTGGGTGGGCACTGCCCACCCCTGTCCCCGTCTAGATCCAGCCCTGGCTCTACCCGTTCGCTATCAGTATTCCACTGTGGTTAGCTTCTCATGCGGCTCACACTGAACATGGATACTTTGTCGCATTTAACTTTTGCGACCAGTTCATTCATCGTGTTGCTCAAAGAGCGAACATTAAAAACGTTATTACCGGTAAAGGGTGTAGGCTGCCGTGTGTCTCCTTAATCTGGCTCGCACTCCTCTTGACTCTCTTTTCTTAATTTTATTCCATGTTCGCGTCGCGCTGTTCTAAAGTTCTGAATACTTGGCCAGTGAATCCAAAACACAACAGACACGCATGGTTTGTCAGAGTGCCTGAGTGATAACACGGCCAGGCAAAGTGTCATCCCGGCGTTAAACTTCATATTGCCACAAAAAGAAAGCGGGTGTAATCACGTAAAACGACATTAAACATAAAATAACAACAGACAAGGCAGACAGATAGGCAGAGTCAGCAGCGGAGCCAGACCATAGAGTAGAGCCAGACCCGGAAAGTTATGACATCTCCGTTCACTTCCTGGAAACGTTAATGGCGTCTGCTCTACATAGACTTCTATTGAGCAATGGGGACGGCCATCTATGTTTGTCACAGTTCAGATCGAGCAGCTCGACCGCTCAGTTTCTGACCCTTCAATGTCGCAACTCTTCAAGTTACACACCCACTCACTCAACAGACACTTGATTACCCTACCAGCGGCACCGGTGCAGCTTGACTTGCACGGAGCGGAGCGCACAAATCTATTTTCCTAGGGATGATGCATTGTAGTTTGGAGATCACTTGACATGCAAGTCAAGTATAATGGTCCGTTTTGGTTTTGCGTTTGGTCACGTCATTAACATCGCGGCCGTGGGCAAACCCTCCCTTTTAGATTTTTTTTGCCAAATGGCGTGGCTCTTACGAAGCCCCTGGGGAATCCTCCCAGTACGGAAATCCGTACCCCGTACGGAAAACTTTAATGGCTGCAACAAGCTTCATGATAGAGCAGTGGTTTTCAACCTTTTTGATCCCAGGGCCCACTATTTATTCAGCATTTGAGCTACCATTTGACAACATTTTCACCCAACAGAACCCAAAACTAAAGATTTCTTTGGTTTTGTCCACAATTCCAGGATGGATTTTCGCAAAAAACAAAACAGGCAAAACATAGAGATAAAAAATGACCATGACCTGTTAATTAATTGGTGCTAATTTAGATGGTGAATATCATAACTCTTGAGAGTGTAAAAATGAAACCAAATGGACCCGCAAGGGTCCATTTGGTTTCATTTTTACGCTCTCAAAGAATTACATCTGGTTAACCAACTTTACATCATTTAGTCTAGAGGGCCCACCTGGAACACTCTCAGGGACCACTGGTGGTCCCCGGACCACCTGTTGAAAACCCCTGTTAAAAAAAAAAACACCTGTAAAAATCCATAGATTGGCCGTACCGTTGTATAAGCCGCAGGGTCCAAAGCATGTGAAAAAGTAGCGGCTTATAGTCCGGAAATTACGGTACCTTGATTCCTGTGGCATGATACATAATGCCTTTGATTTTTGCCATGGATGCCCCCTTTTCTCCCTGAGGTCCCCCTCCCTCCAATGCAGTTTTACATTGCCACAGGTTGTCTTTATTCTAATGTAGGTATTTTAGTAGCTCGCAAACGTAGGTCGCACCCGTGCGCAGTGATGAGGATAACGGCGTTATCAATAACGGCGTTACGTAATCAGATTACTTTTATTAGTAACGGAGTAACCTAACAAGTTATTTTTGCAATTTAGTAGTTAGTTACTTAGTTACATTTCCAAAAAAGTAACTCGTTACTATAGTTCGTCCCAATTCATTTTCTTGAGACTGCCCGGTGTTGTATATTCCTCCTTCTGTTAGTGTAGAATAAGCCGACTGCGCGTCCTTACTTCTGTGAGTGATGTGCATAGTTTACATTTTCTGTCTGCACATCCTGTAAGTCCGCCTAAGAAATAAAAGTAAACCTACTGTCTAGCTAGTGTCTAGTTATACTCTAGTATGAATCTTTTATTTTGAAAAGGAAGAGGAAGAGGAAGTCCGCTGCTAGGTTGGGTAGTGACACATAGCCTACTTTGTAGCAACCTAGTTCATAGTGGGTGACATGGTGTCAGTACAGTTGTTGTTGTCGTTGTCGGTGGTGGTGGTTCATGTGTGCAACATGGAGTGCGACTCATGCACTGGTAATACAATGCAACTAAATTGTGCATACGTTAAAAACAAAGAGAAAAGGAGTATTTTAATTGTGTTCAGGAACGGAAAATAACGGAAAATAATCTATTACGTTACTTTTTATAGAAAGTAACGTTAAGTAACTTAACGAGATTAGTTTTAGGGGGCAGTAGTCCATTAACCTAACGTCGTTAGTTTATAAAGTAACAATACCCATCACTGCCCGTGCGGCAGGAGCTTCAACCGGAATGATTGGAGAGGAGAGGGGCAGAAGGGAGGGGAGGAGAGGATGAGGAATATCTCTGGGTTATCTTTGGGATTACATGTAAAGGCTGCCCCTGAGTGACATAATACTGATGTGTGAGTATCACTATAGGATTAAAATATGATTTGTGGAAAAAAAAAAAGTTAGAATAAAGACAACCTGCACCAATCCACACTGTTGGAGGGGACGGGGACCTCAAGGGGGAAATCTAGAAAAGGGGGCATCAATGACAAAAATTAAGTGCAATATATATGAAGTCACAGCAATCAAGGTAGATGGATGCCAAATATGTTTTGGTGTGGAATTCTCCTTTAAACACTGAGCCCTAATGTCACAAGCCACTGAAGGCTCCCCTGCATTCTGTTTTATGCTATGTGTGATAGCATTCTGGATTATTGAGCGGTGCCTAACTGCTCCAATGAACAGCCATGTGTGTCTGTCTGCCCCTATGTCTATTGGAGTACGCATCT
Source organism: Benthosema pterotum (assembly GCA_039105355.1). NCBI lineage: Eukaryota > Metazoa > Chordata > Actinopteri > Myctophiformes > Myctophidae > Benthosema > Benthosema pterotum. The sequence goes on along the minus strand of CM076984.1, from coordinate 44,216,046 downwards.
CAATGAACAGCTATTTGTGTCTGTCTGTCCACATTTGATTACAGACAGCTGCAATACCGCTGGTTGACCTAAAGGGGCACTGTCGCACAGCTCAACTCACACATTGGTGGGATTTAGACTATTTCTAGAATCTGGACAATGATATCATACCCAAAGTAGGCATGTCAACAAATGTATGAATTTAATTTGAGTTATGGAGCAACAGTTGAGATAACAGAACTGTTAAAATAAAGGATCACAACCCTAGTAGCTGCAGGCGCTTTCTTAGCCCTAATGTAATTTGTTTTTTCTCCACTGCAGGCAAGCAGCATCAGAGCCGCAGTTACCCTGCACTGAGCTCGAAAGGCTAATTATGACCGATTATGTCTCTAATGTTGAATAATATTGCTGAGGTTTCTGCAGAAGAAATGATTTTCTGTTAGGCTATATCATGTAAGAAATAGTAAAGCAATGTCAAATCTGTTCTTAAGTGGTTGTCCTTTGTTCCTTCTGAAATGATGTAAAAGAACCATTATGAATTTTAAATCTACAATCTTTTCATGTCTCTTTGTATGAGAGAACAAGATTACGCCACTCAGTCAAGAGTAAGTGCCTGCTTGGCCCTGAGGTGGTTGTCAGGGCTAGCTGCTATCTATGTAGAAAGAGTAAGTTAGGTGCGTTGGATAGTATAACTTCAATAAAGTAGGAAGTCCCGCACACTGTTTCTTGCTGTCTCGGAGAGAGACCACCACCAACCTAGCCTGGGTTCAGCCCACAGACCCCATCTACTCCGTTGGGCCCCGCCCACTCTGCTGGGTTCTGTGGTCTGGTGTTGTGATGAAGAGTTTCGATTTATCTCGTCTGGAAAAACGGCTCGGCCAATGAGCGAAGGAGTTGGAGGCGGGTCTAAAAAAATAATCAAAATAATAAAGGAAGTCCGCACACAGCTATGCTCCACAGTGTTTATTGAATTAAAACACCGAAACTGTCACACGACGTTTCGGCCATGTTTGGCCTTCATCAGCTGTGTGCGGACTTCCTTTATTATTTTGATTATGTTTTTTTTAGTCCAGCACCAGCGCTGTTTTTGGATGTGTGCATGCCCCTGTTTTTTACGGGTCTAAAAAAAATAGCCAATCAACACCAAGGATCATCTAACTGCCACAACAGAACAGTTTCCCATAAAAACAGCACACATCCATTCAGTTTCATTGTAACCAAAGTTTCATTGTAACTAGAGTTTCATTGTAACTAGAGTTTCATTCTTTAATACTGCATTTAGTTATAAATAGTGCAAATGTCCGACGCCAACTGCACTGCTAGTCAGTTAACTGTTAGTTAACTGCTAGTTAACTGTTGTTGTTGACTGCAAACAACGTCTCCAGTGATTGGTGGAGGGAAAATCAAGGGCCCGCCTCCTCGTAAATCGGTTACAATGGGGCCAATGTCAGACTCTTGAGCCATGGCTCAGAGTCTGACAATCAGGCTACCACCAACCCCTGCAGATGTACTAGTAGGTGAGTAGGAATATCAGTAGGAATATCACTGTATGTTTGATTGACCCAGCAGGTCCCACTGTCGATGTGTTAAGTTTAAGCTGTCTAAAATGTCAGAGTATTACTTGTAATCAACACCAGCTGTGTTTGGATGGACAATTCAGCAATGGAAATAAAAACAGGTGCGTTTAATTTCTATTGGAAGTAATTAAAATCCGATTTGTATTCACTTTGGACATAAAACTACACAAAAATGAAATATTCCCCACTGTTTTGGCATCCATGGTTAGGTATCCCCAAGACCACAGAGTTGGTCTAAAAGAGTCAAAACCAAGGTCCATGTAGTGAACCTTTAGTTTGGTTATTAGAAGAAGCAAAGATGAGTGTTATTTTCTTTTCATTTGCTGCTTTTTTGTTTTAGCAATTTTGCTTATTTTTGACTGGGGGAAAGGCATTCAAACAGCCCTTTCACATTCAGTAGATCCTGTGATGTTTTGCAGCCAAATGTAATTTCCTTATGTCTAGTAGGAATACCGTAATTAATACGTAATTATTAAGTATCGTGATCACATTTTGTAAAGTAAACAAATAAATAAATAAAAAACATGCCCCAACCTAAAACGTGAACCTTGTTTAAAAACAAAAAAACAAAAAGCTACAGTTGTCCTTTAAGTACTGTGTCGATAAGCAGTGGCTTAAGCAGTGGCTTTACTGTAACAGCAGCAGCTGCACCCTCCTTCAATAAAGAGTTGCTGAGTGCTGAGCGTGTCCTGGAAAAAAAAAAAAAAAGTAGAAGACGCTATCGTCCTTCTATCTTTTTTTGGAAGACGGTGCAGGGCAGGAGAACAGACAGGATCTGACAAGCCAGGGGGCTTCTGCGTTGTCTTTCATCTGAGCGCTATACGGCGGGTCAGGTAACGATACCCCAGAGAGGTGGGCAAACATGCCCACAATGCACTGCCAAGCATATCTGTCTCAACAATGCCTTTAATCTGCGAGAAATATGATTTTCCTCAAGGCGCCGCGTCAGAACATAAATAAAATAATAAAATAGAATCAGCCAACTCTGTGCATTTCAGGAATCTTCTTTGATCAAATGACTCACAGGCGGCATGGTTTGTCCTTTTTTTTTTTCTTCTTTTCTTTTTTCAAGAAAACTTCATGTTTCATCATGTGTTTCCATGGCACTCACAATAAGCCAGTTCTAATAGCACTGTGGTTATACCAAAGACCACATTAAAAGGCGGATTAAGGTTTGTTTGTTTGCTTGCCTTAGTTGGCTCAAAATATGACAACAAGATGTGAGAAATGCACAATGGCCAAAATACATGTGCGTCATGGCTGTTGGTTGAAAACCAAACATTTTTCCTATGCTGTTACTGTTACTGTTGTTTGCCATTTAATGTAGTAGATCTACAAACTCAAAACCACAGGAAGTTTCTGTCTGACAGCCACAATATAAAACGTGAAAATCAATGGATGGATACGCCCCCCACTCCCTAGTATAAGGAGCAACATCTAGCACTACATTACAACTGGTTTAATTAAAGCCACGGTTATCCTCAATGCAAGGGTAAAGGCCTATTCAGAGATGGATTTTCGGTGCCCACCGCGACCACCGCGACCACCGTTTCCTACAATATGACGTCATACCACCGCAACCACCGCACCTCCCAGCCCTCCTCTCGGATTTTACTAACCACCGCACCGCGCGGTGGTTCCAGTACTCTAGGAGCACCGGTTGCTTGTTTTTAACGGCTGCCAGCTGGTAAAAAAAGAAAGAAAAGAAAACACACCACAGCACGACGGCCAGGAGGAGAACGAAGGGATTCAATGATAGACACAATGACATAAATAGAATACGAAATAAACATAAAAGCAGCAGAATTTATTATAATTGAGGGAGGTAGGAAGTAGAGAGAAAAGCAGAGGGGAAAATAAACAACAATGGACACGAAGAGAACAGGGGAGGGAGGGCGAGGTGCTGCTAGTGGTCTATGAAATAGCGGTGGTCGCGGTGCTCTGAGCGGTGCTCACGGTGGCCACCGAAATTCCAAACTCTGAATGAGCCTTTACACTATCAGGGGTTTAACGATGTCCTGATGTAACAGTACATTTTAATAGCGGGCGATTAAACTAGGTGGCGCAGGCCACCGGGAAAACTCCCTGTACTCCAGATGGCCAATCCGCCCCTGTGCCCCACTAAAAAAACAACAACACCACCACTCTGTTAGAGCGTTGTATAGCAGGACTGTGGTCTCACCTGGTCTCCAGGGGGATGTTACTGTTGAGGACCCAGCTGTTGTGCAGGTGAGCAGGATCGGTGGCGGCTCCTCCTCCGCCGCCGGAGCCTCCCTCTGGCGCCCCCTGCTGGCCGCCACCACCCTGGCTGGCCTGATGGCAGCGCTGTGCTGGCATGGTCTTCCTCTGCAGGCTCACCTGCACAGCGGACAAATACCACTCACATGTTTTCATTTTGTTAAAGTTAGGGGAAGTGATTTCACTTTTGTCAGATATCACCCAAAAAATATTTTTTTTCTGTTAAAATGCTCTATTATAAGATGTGGAAACCATATATGGAGTTTCCCCCTCCCCCACGTTAGCAGAGGAGCTAATAAAAGTTCCCCAGGTGGTGGGTGAATTCTCCTCCAATCAGGATCGAGCAGCAGGTTCACTAGCTACTGTTGGGCGCCCCTAGTGCACCAGGCTGGTACTACACCATGAATTTCAAATCACTTACCCTACCTTTAAAGCACGAAGTATCAGTAATGCAATGTAGTAAATGTCCCCTAGGGTTCAACATGCACTTGAGAACAAAGGTTTGGTGCTTGAAGTTCCAAACATTCCCAACAGCACTCATTGTTCAGAAATATAGGACATTATTTTGAAAATAGCAGATCTACAACAATGACCCAAAACAGAATATTATAGTAGAAGAAAATATAAAATAGAAAAAGGGGAAATAATAACACACACACACACGCACGCGCGTGTCTCTCTCTCTCACACACACTCTCTCTCACACACACACACACACACACACACACACACACACACACACACACACACACACACACACACACACACACACACACCACACACACACACACACACACACACACACACACACACACACACACACACACACAGATGGGATATTGGAGAGTTTTATGGATTTGAAGGGTAAAATACATGTTGGATAAACAGGACTTCTTTAGGGACTAAAGCGATTAAAGGGAGGTCTTCCATGTGTAACAGTCGCAGGCGAGCCATCTAGCTTTATATATATATATATATATATATATATATATATATATATATATATATATATATATATATATATATATATATATATATATATATATATATATATATATATATACAGTGAGGAAAATAATTATTTGATCCCCTGATGATTTTGTAAGTTTTCATGATTAGAAAGAAATGAGCACTCTGACATTTTTATGGTACTTTTATTTAAACAAATAGAGACAGAATATGAACAAAAATGTCCATAAGAAAATAATATTTAAAGGTTATAAATTAATTTGCGTTAGAGCTTGTGAAATAAGTATTTGATCCCTAAGCACAACCTGACTTAATACTTGGTGGAAAAACCCTTGTTGGCAAGCACGGAAGTCAGAAGTTTCTTGTAGTTGGTCACCAAGTTTGTGCACATCTCAGGAGGAATTTTGGCCCACTCCTGTTTAGATATCCTCCCCAAAACCTCAAGGTTTCGAGGCTGTTGCTTGCCAACTCAAAGCTCAATCTCCCTCCATAGATTTTCTTTAGGATTAAGGTCTGGAGACTGGCTGGGCCACTCCATGAGCTTAATGTGCTTCTTCAAGACCCATCTTTAGTGCTCTGGCTGAGGGAAGGAGGTTCTTGTCCATGATGTTGCAGTGCATGTCTCCATCCATCGGCCACACAATGCGGTGAAGTTGCCCTGTACCCTTAGCAGAGGAACAGCCCCAAAGCATAATGTTTCCACCTCCCTGCCTGATGATGGGGATGGTGTTGTTAATGATTTGAAGGCAGCTGGGACCACAGTCACCAAAAAAAACATTGGTAACATAGTACACCATAACGGATTGAAATCCTGCAGTGCCCAGTCATGTCCCTCTGCTCAAGAAGGCGCATAGAGGCCCGTCTAAAGTTCACCAATGAACACCTAAATGATTCAGACCAGGCTGTGGGGAAGGTGATGTGGTTAGAAGAGACCAAAATTCAACTCTTTGGCATCCATTTGACTTGGCGTGTTTGGAGGGAGTGAAATGCTGAATACAAACCCAACAACACCATCCCCACCGTCAAGCATGGAGGTGGAGACATTGTGCTTTGGGGCTGTTTCTCTGCTAAGGGTACAGGGCAACTTCACCGCACTGTGTGGCGGATGGTGGCCATGTACCGCAGGATCTTGGACAAGAACCTCCTTCCCTCAGCCAGAGCACTGAAGATGGGTCGTGGCTGGGTCTTCCAGCATGGCAACGACCTAAAACATACGGCCAAGGCAACAAAGGAGTGGCTCACAAAGAAGCACATTAAGCTCATGGAGTGGCCTAGCCAGTCTCCAGACCTTAATCCTATAGAAAATCTATGGAGGGAGCTTGAGCTTCGAGTTGGCAAGCAACAGCCTCGAAACCTTCAGGATTTGGAGAGAAGATCTAACCAGGAGTGGGCAAAATCCCTCCTGAGATGTGCGCAAACTTGGTGACCAACTACAAGAAACTTCTGACTTCCGTGCTTGCCAACAAGGGTTTTTCCACCAAGTACTAAGTCAGGTTGTGCTTAGGGATCAAATACTTATTTCACGAGCTCTAACACAAATTAATTTATAACCTTTAAATATTATTTTCTTATGGACATTTTTGTTCATATTCTGTCTCTATTTGTTTAAATAAAAGTACCATAAAAATGACAGAATGCTCATTTCTTTCTAATCATGAAAACTTACAAAATCATCAGGGGATCAAATAATTATTTTCCTCACTGTATATATATATATATATATATATATATATATATATATATATATATATATATATATATATATATATATATATATATATATATTATATATATATATATATATACACAGTATATCTCTATCTCTAAAGCCCCTCCTTGTGTCGCCTGTATAAATGTACTGCCTCTTCCTCTTGTAGTTCTGCATTTGGAACAAGGTGGGTCTCTTTTGTTAATGTTCTGTCTAGCAGAATAAGAACTGTACTGGCAAAATGATTTATACAACTGTTTAGAGAGGAGCCAACTCCATGCATTACAATTAATGTGGACACAATTTCATCGTATTCTATAATGGTCATCTTATATGAGAACAAGAGAGGATTCCAGTCCATGCAAAACATGAATAAACTGAGGTATTCTCCAAAGAGAGTATTGTGTAAGTCCTCTTGTTTAAACAACACAGAATGAAACAGACCACACTGGTTACACATGGAAGTGAATGGTATAGTACAGCTGAATACAAAAATATACACAAAGGGGGAAAAGATCCGAATTATATCTGCAGTATATACAAATTTGATGAGTCATGGACATTCAACTGAATACGTCAAAAAGAAATGGGACGCAGAACGTAACATATAGTGTAGATCAGGGGTTTTCAACAGGTGGTCCGGGGACCACCAGTGGTTCCTGAGAGGGTTCCAGGTGGTCCCCAGCTAAGTTGATTAACCAGATGTAAGAACGTAAAAATGAAACCAAATGGACCCTTGCGGGTTCATTTGGTTTCATTTTTACACCCTCAAGAGTTAAAATAATCATCATGTGAATTAGTCCTAATCCGCACAACTAGAAGATTCAAGAACAGTCATGGACAGAAGCAAAGGAAATCTTTAGTTTTGGGGGTCTGTGGGCCTGGAATGTCCTCAAATGGTGGTCCGTGGCTCAAATGCTGAATAAATGGTGGGTCCTGGGATGAAAAAGGTTGAAAACATATAGTGTAGATCACAGAGAAAGAATGGCTATAGATGTAGAGAATGCATCAACTACAAATGCACGGATCTGGAGGGAGTTCTTGCATCAGCCAACACACAAAATGAAGAGTAAACAGGTAAAGAACCTGAACCTAATGTTGGAGAGAATGTAGACATGTACATGTGAATCACACATGTGTTCTAGAAGTGTCTCAAGATCGATTTTTTTTAATGATACAGGCATAGATGCAAAAGATATTGGGATTTGATATACCAATAGACTGTAAAGTTTTATATTTGGCCTGGTTGAGGGGAAGATACGAGAAGATATATATTTTTTTTATTGGAGTCAGCTAGAAAGGCAATTACTAGGACTTGGAGGCAGACATAGCCCCCAAGTCAAAGTCAATGGGAAGAGCTGATTGAGGATATTTATATTACGGAATGACTGACATTCAGATTCGGGCTACAAGAAGAATAGGTGGAATAAATGGTGGTAATTGACAGTATAGTGAAGGAAATGCAGAAAGACTTCTTTTTTATTTTAATTTGGAAGTGGAAAATCCTGGGATCATAGTTTGATTTTGTTGATGGATGTGTGATGTTGTTGTCAATGTGTTTCTTTTTTCTTTTGTGAGCTTGTAGTTTGGCTATTTTTATAGATTTCTGACATGCTTAATGTATTCAACATCTACAAATTAAAGTAACTAGTAACTAAAGTATAAGTGTAGTGGATGGACTATAGAAATAAAAAGTATTGGAACTTGGAAAATAGTCAAATAAACAACAAAAACCTCCTGAATTCTAGGCAGAGTGTTGTGCTCACCTGGGCGTAGGGCGCAGGGCGGGCGCAGGTGCAGGCGTGGGGGGGTGGAGGAGGAGGGGGCAGCGGGCGGAAGGTGAACTGGCCGCCGGGACTGCTGGGTAACTCTGTGTGACAGGAGGAGAGAAGAGAGAGAGACGGAGTCATTAATTTGGTTATAGTTTGGTAAAGGAAATACGACATAAAAGGTTTGACTGAATGTGGTCCTATAATGTAATAAATGAACTCACAAAATACAAAATCGCCCAAAATCATCTCCGCAACAAATAGTTAAACATAACATGCATCACTAGCACGGTTTGTTTCATTGACCATATTCTCAGAATGTTTTTTGTTTGTTTGTTTGTTTGTTATTTTCCACCCAGTGTCAATTACTCTGCCGGCCTGAGGGAGAGGCGGACTGACCTCATGCCTCCTTCTATGCATGAGTAGTCCAAGGTCCTTCTGTTCACCTGCAGGGAGGAATTTCCCCGGTCGGACGCAACGTGTGGAAGGAACATGTTATTCCAACCAGTTCCTGTCCCCTCCATCAGGCGCCCCAGCTGGAGCAGAGGGTACCTACTGTACCCTAGGCCGGGGACACACAAGGAGAACATGCAAACTCAAACCCGTTTGCCAACCCCCGCCACACTTAAATGGGCACTGATGACACGGAGGAGGGGACACGCCCACAGCGTCCCCAGCGGGAATCGAACCCAGGACCTTCTAGCTGTGAGACTGCCTGACACACAGAGGCAGGCCGTTTCCAAAGAGAAACACCTGCCGTGTATAGAAAACAACCATAGCCACAATCTCTGACTCCAGGTATTACATACTGTATAGCGCTTGGTTTGGAGACGGAGTGCAGAGGAGGAGAGATTGAGAGAAGGAGGGAAACAGAGGGCCAGCAGTGGAAGGGAGGGAGGGAAGGAGGGAGGGAGGGGGTAAATATGGGTTTATTAGGAGAGCGGCATCAGCGCTGTAAATCACAAATAACAGTGTGTAGGTGGTTGGTTGGCGTTTTATTGTTATTACGCTTATTTAGGAATATAAATCAATGTGGGAGCCCAAGCCAGGCCCGTCGTCCGTCAGGTCCTCTGCTGGATGTGGCTTAATACACACACACACACACACACACACACACACACACACACACACACACACACACGCACACACACACGCACACGCACACGCGCACACGCACACGCGCACACACACCACCAGTGTGGTCTGCACACGCGCATGCATGCAGCCTGGCTGTAAACAGCCTCCTGACTGGCCGGGAATGCAGAGAGCTCTTTAAAGAGATAACAGCTTGGGCTTAATCTGTTCCTGCCAGTTCAAACTACCCATGTGATGTTTTTTTTATTTTATTTTTTTATTATGAGATCTGTGGCCCTGCGGAATGAGCCAGTCACACTGCAAACCTCACCACCAAGCCAGGGATCACTGGGTCCTTTCATCCTTCTGTCTGTCTGTCTGTCTGTCTGTCTGTCTGTCTGTCTGTCTGTCTGTCTGTCTGTCTGTCTGTCTGTCTGTCTGTCTGTCTGTCTGTCTGTCTGTCTGTCTGTCTGTCTGTCTGTCTGTCTGTCTGTCTGTCTGTCTGTCTGTCTGTCTGTCCGTCCACTAATATGTCGTTCATTTGTTCTCTTCGGAAGTCAACGTATGCAAATAACAATCTGGCCAAACAGTCTTGGACATGCGTGTGTGTGTGTGTGTGTGTGTGTGTGTGTGTGTGTGTGTGTGTGTGTGTGTGTGTGTGTGTGTGTGTGTGTGTGTGTGTGTGTGTGTGTGTGTGTCTGTGACTGTGCGTGTGGTGTGTGTGTGTGTGTGTGTGTGTGTGTGTGTGTGTGTGTGTGTGTGTGTGTGTGTGTGTGTGTGTGTGTGTGTGTGTGTGTGTGTGTGTGACTGTGCGTGTGAGTGTGTATGTGCGTGTGTGTGTGTTTTTTTTGTATGGGTTTGCATTTTTTGTGAGCTGGGAGACAGGTGCAAGCTGGGGCTTAAGGTGGTTTGCATGCATTTTCAAGTGTGTGTGTGTGTGTGTGTGTGTGTGTGTGTGTGTGTGTGTGTGTGTGTGTGTGTGTGTGTGTGTGTGTGTGTGTGTTGTGTGTTGTGTGTTGTGCGCTTGTGTGTGCGTACCTGCGTGCACACGTGTGAACCATATGGTTGTGGCACGGTTGTGAGAACACTGCAGCTCCCCAAACTGCAGTTACTGACAGTTAATCCAGTTATTGTTCTATCATATATGTTTGTGCTGCACAAACTAATTAAATTTGCACACATTCCGTGGCGAGGAAGGAGTGGAGATTCACTATAAGAGAGACCATATTGATGAATAATCCTGCCAGCTATATGGCATTATGGTGTTTCAGTGTCTTGCCTGGGGATAAGAAGACAATTTCCTCTGATAGTTTTTCCTCTGATCAACAAGGGGAAAGCAATACGATCAATATGACAGCCAAAATGTTTGAAGATAAAAAAGTAAATACTGTAAAGGCTAATGATTTTTCCATGCAATTCCGAGCATTTCTATTCTGTGGTGGATATTTGGCAAAATGGCAGATCTACAGGCAGAAGATACAGTGTGTGTGTGTGTGTGTGTGTGTGTGTGTGTGTGTGTGTGTGTGTGTGTGTGTGTGTGTGTGTGTGTGTGTGTGTGTGTGTGTGTGTGTGTGTGTGTGTGTGTGTGTGTGTGCATGTGTGCGTGCGTGCATGTGTGACCAAAACAGGAAACACACACTAAAAAAGGGTTGAATTAGCAATAATTTTAAGTTGTTACATTTAAGTCATCACACGCAATAGAAATTCACACAGGTAAATGTAAGTTTATGGGGCCAGATTAAAGGTACGCTGTCTTTTTCCTGCAATTTGTGATCGCAATCTGTGTGAAATTAACATCAAATTTACTATGGCAGCAGCTTATTACCCAATCAAGCGCCATGGAGGCACCGTTCTAGTCGCATTCATTTTGCATGCGTGTGAAGCATGGCAGCAGAAACGAGGTTCAACGGTGGAATCTGTGTTTTGAGCTCCCCCTGGAGCTCCCCAACCACTACAGAAAAATAAAAAAATAAAAGCTAAATTCAGCTGTGCTCCGATAAAAAATATGGATCAATGAAGTACCGTTGCAGAACAATTGAAACATTTTTGAAATGATGTAATAATGTAACTTAGGGAAATAGAATTTGGATAAGTAGGCTATTGTTGCATACACCAAAATGTATTGGGTTTTACGGAGCAAACTCTTGCTGATGTAGAAAAGAGATGAGGTACAGGAAAGGTCTATTTCATTATAAAGCATTAGGCCCCAAGAGGCTGCATGGGGTTTGCATTGATTTACTTCAGCTAAGGGGAGGTTTAAGCAGAACCACTGTAGCTGTTCTAAATTGCTTGCAAACCACAGCCTTGCATTGCTGTTTTTAAACACATCGCACTTAACCACATGGACCCTAACCTCCCGAGTTCCTTCTAGAGTTTTCTGTAGAGGGAAACAAGGAGGGGGCCTAGGATAAGAGCCCTGGGAACTCCGGTATAGGGTTCATACGATAACTTGTTTTTAATTAACAGTTTCACAGCAATAACAGTATGTACAAGAATAGTCCCTGACTGCCTGCACAAAAAAGGAAGTTGCTATGCAAATCCAAATCCAGGGAAGGTTGCGAACAGTGGATGTTGTGAACACACCTTTTGGTGCATTAATGCAGGCAGGCTGTTGCACTAACTACAGTACCTATACTGCATGTGTTTATAGCACATTTTACACAGGCTTTGAACACCAGACAGGACCTATCCGTATATAATAATACCATAATTCAAGCCACTGCTAAGGAGAGCCACCCCAGGGAGCCAACCAATAGGCCAATATAATAATAATAATTATTATTATTATTATTATTATTATATATTCAGAGAAACTACTCTGATTGGTTGTCAAGTACAGTGATTCAAACCAGCACTAGTCCACCGGTTGATCAATACAAGGTTTCAGCTTGTGTTTTCTCTACCGCAGGTGTGATAAAAATGACGTTAAACCACACCCTCTTGTGTAATTATGCGTAATTAATTATATTGGAATCTCAAAGTGCTACCATAGAAATGCACAAAATACAAATTATCATTGCGATAAAAAACAATTAACACACACAATTAAAACGTTGAGGGAGAACAAAACACAACTGTTTAAAAGGTAGGCTTTTAGTTATTTCTTAAAGGGGTAAATCGACTGTGATGCTCCCATGTGGGGTCTTCCACAGTTCGGGGGCAACCAGGCAGAAGACACCGGTCGCACATGGTGCAAAGGTTGGCCTTGCACTAAACAGGTATGCACTAGAGCAGGGGTTTTCAACAGGTGGTCCGGGGACCACCAGTGGTCCCTGAGAGGATTCCGGGTGGTCCCCAGGCTAAATGATGGAAAGTTGGTTAACCAGACGTAACTCTTTGAGAGCGTAAACATGAAACCAAATGGACTTGCGGGTCCATTTGGTTTCATGTTTACACTCTCAAGAGTTAAAATATCAATGGTAATTTTAATCTGTGTGTTTGGCCGTTTTGTTTCCCAAATCCACCCTGGTATTATGGACAAAAGGGGTCCGTGGGGCTAAGATGTCAATGAATGGTGGTCCATGGCTCAAATTCTGAATAAATAGTGGGGCCTGGTCTGAAAAAGGCTGAAAACCATTGCACTAGAGGAGCGGAGGCTGGAAGTGGAGGGTTTCAGGGAGAGTAGTGTTCCTGGAGGTATACTGCAGGATGGGGCATTCCCGTGGATACGTTGATGAGTGAGCAGGGATATCAATATGAGACCAATATGTGACAGCATATCGGCGAGAATAGCAGAACTACAATCTCACAACGTGTCACATTGGGCCGCCAGGTTTACATCTGCTAATTTAGGTAACGGAATTTGGTGCGTAGGGAAATAAAAGCGGGCCAAGTGGCCCCTGGGGGACACCGCTCAGTGACGCAATCTTTGTTTTAAATTAATTTGAATTCATTAGGATGCATTAGCTGTAGAATACTCTAAGCATAAGTAGAATACTCTTCACTCTACACACTGAAATGATTTATTAATATTCTATTAATGTAGTATTTAAGGTTCAAGGTTTTTTTTAAGTATCACACCAATGTATGTTGAGACATATAGAAGGATGAAATATTGTTTCTCTCTCATCCACAGAGCAAATAAGAACATACAGTGCAATAAGAACAAACAATTAAGACAAACAAGGTCACAGGTATATATGACAATAACAAAACCTAAGTTTTGATCATATTATTTCTAATAAATATATAACCACTAAGCTGCAAGAAGCGATGACCGAGTCCTCCCAGCTTGGCTTATTTAATTATAATAAATAATATAATTTCCTTCCATCTCTCCATAGTGCAGTGCTAATACATCAAGTAATCCTTCTATTCACATGAGATCTCTGATTTTACTGGTTTTACTTTAGTTAAGTGCATCAACAACAATCCTTCCATGTTCCCTAATCAGTTTGAAATCAAAAGGTAAAAAAAAAAACACATTATTATTTTGAGTAGTCTCTAGCCAGTCTCATATCCCAGAACTCGTTGCAATTGAATAGGTGAAGCACTGAACTCGAGATGAGAGAAATCTGCCTTTTGTATGTGAAGAGAGAGAGAGAGAGAGAGAGAGAGAGAGAGAGAGAGAGAGAGAGAGAGAGAGAGAGAGAGAGAGAGAGAGAGAGAGAGAGAGAGAGAGAGAGAGAGAGAGAGAGAGAGAGAAAGCAGCACATGTTTCAGCGCCTGCCTGGCTGATGTGATAATAGGGGAGACGGGTGTCACAGTTCTCTTATGATTCACCATCAAGCAGAAAGGTAAAACGTACCCCGGCCCAAATAAGAGCTCACATGTGAAGGATTATGTTTTAATAATAGTTTTTCAGTATGAAAATGATCCACGCGCTGTTCTTTCTCCCTCCTGGCTCCCAAGCGGTTGAATAAACTCAATCCCCATTTCAGTCTGAACCACCTCACTTATAGACTATAGTAGCACTCCTCCTGCATCTTATCACTAGACGATAGTATATGCAGGTGCATGTCGGTAACCTGTTTACACGCTATGTCTGTAACCTTTGTTTGTATTTCACTTGAGAACAATAATGAGAATGTTATTTTCGGTATAGATAGCATGATGTTATGACAGATGTTTTAGTTTGATGATTAGAGCACCAGGTATCCTGGTTGTTGTTTACTACATTGTTATCATTTCACTCTAATTATGTGATGATTCATTATAAATTACATGTGAATGCTCGTATATACTGTATATTGTTGCACAGTTGGGAATAGGTATGTAAGTTACATGGCCAGTCATTTTGCAGACCTGAATTATACAAAAATAATAATGTAATAATGAAAATATAGAGCCACACACTGATAAATGTCCCCGATGCCGTTTAATTCCAATAGACTAGAGTGATACATGAGAGTACAGTCCTCAGTCTATTGACTTTTGTTGCATATTATAATGGTTTTTGCATCGGGCCATTTTTTGGATGGTGTGGGTCCGCGCACATTCGTAAAGTGTGTGCACAACACATCTGTAATCCACGAAACCGTTCGCCCCAATGACATACAGTAGATCAGTCTGACATAGACTGACATGCATAGACTCCAAATTTGAGCATGCCAGAGTCTGACAAGGAACTCCATATGTGGGCATAAAAGGGACACAGATATAATAACTGAGTGGCACATGCATTTCTTGCATCGTTCCTTCCAAGTAGGCCAAGGCCCCAATGGGCACCACTCTAGCAGTATCTATCCACTCAATTTACACATGTTTCATATAAACCCATGATTAGTGCATGTGATAAACACCAAGCAGTTCTGTCACTTGGTCCAGCTCAGCTAGACAGTAAATAACTCACATAATAAGAGTCAATATGTACCATATGGGCAAAATAGGTACCTTTCAGTACTTAATTCTCTTGGCGCCGTCCACGCGGGGCTCGTGGACATCCCGTTAGAACCCCTCCGCCGGTCACGCGGACGGCTCGTATCACGACGAGATGTAGATTTCATTCTTTAATCCAACTATTAGTCCGTGCGCATCGTCTGATGATCATCCCGTTGCTGACTTTCATTTGGGACAGAATTGGGGACAACTTTTTTTTCCCCCGTCCCATTGACGTCCATTCAATCCAATGCATTCAAACGGCTCTCCTCCGGTTTGCCCCCTCAATGTCGCTGGCGCATGGGTTAAGCAGCCAGGGCTACACAGCACTTCCTGACTTGTGAGCCGGATGTTTTGGGGCAGATCGCCAGATGATCGATTAGGCAAGACAACAGACACAGCATAACAGAAACAGCACATCCTGTTTAGGAGATCTGAGCTTCAAAATAAGGGCTTTTTTACCGATCGAACTGGTTTGAGCCGCGGCAGTGGAAAGAAAACAAAGAAAATCCGATCGCGCTCAATGAGTTAAAAAATGCTACTATGTGTGACCAGCAGCGAGAAAGGAAAGTGGTGAGGGTAACATTTCAAGGAAGGAGAGATTAAGTTGGCCATGGTCGGCCTACAATAGCTTACTAGCTCACAGCAGTTCTGTTGCTTTTGATTGAGCGAAAGCGCTCGAGACACAGCTGTGACCCCATCCCACCATCCACACTGGTCAACCCCCATCTCCGGGGTAGGGTTGCTCAGTGCATGCACCAAGCCCACTCGGTGTGTCACGCAGTGGATTTTTTGAATGCAAGCTGCACCGAATGCACAGAATAAACAAACGACAGCAGAGCACACCGGGGCACACCAGTCTACACCAACAAGCCCTGGAGTTTGGGATGCAGGTACACGGGCTGCTTGCTGCAAGCTGAAAAGAGAATGTGTCAGAGGCCTCATTGGCTGACACAGACTGGCTAGATGAGCTGCCCTTGCAAGCTGTACATGACAACAGACATTCACTAAAAGCTACATTTATTGAAACTAGTTATTTTCAAGATGTGAACGAAAGCGTAATCACATCTCAGTGCACTCATGGTGGAGTCACCTTGACAGACAAATCAGACTGTGTCGTCCACGTTTGTGCTTTCCACAGATGGCCGTGTTTCAAGTGTGTGTGTGTTTTTTAATTCATGGTGTCCTGATCAGATTCTAGTTTTTGATGCTTTTCACATTTTTTTCAAAAATAGCAGAACTACAAGCTCATATCGCGCCACTCGGTGGCGCGATATGAGCTTGTAGATCTGCTATTTTTCATCAGCTTAAAAACACCAAAACACGTTTAGTACACAAAGGGTTAATAAAACAAACAGCCTCACTGAACATGAACCTTTTATATTAATTTAATGCATATTACATTGCTGTAAACCGTAAATACAATGTAGATGCCTGTTCCATACTATAGAACACCCCTAACCTATTGCTACCATACGGAAGCCTAATTCGCAGACATGACTGGTTATACACATAGCATTTCCCAGGACTATTCTGTACAGTTTTTCATCACTCTAATAATGCATTAAACAAACAGCAGCAAGAATCAAATTAGAGTGCCATACATAAAACATGAATACATACAGTTGTAATAGGCTACATACAGTACATTACCCTGCTTGATTAAGGCAGAATAGCATAATAAATGGCAAGCTACACAAAACAATGACACTCTTCCTGCAAATATCATATCTTTATCATAAAGATAGCCAGGATATCTACGGGTTAGATGTTTTAACCACAAAAATATCTATTGTTCTTAGTCCACAGGAAAATCTCAGCAAAAAATATCAAATCTACAAGCTCAAAACGCACTGCTCTGAACTGGTTTCAGCAGATAATTGTTGTTGGTGGTTGTCCCTTACATGCTAAAGGTGTAAAATAAGAGGTTGGGTTTCCTCGTTCATGAAGTACTCTGTGTTCTTTGAGAAGTGGCGACCGGATGTGGTGTGCTATTAGAGGCAATGTAGACACGAGACAGAGAGCTACAAAGATAGGATGGCCTTATAGTTTAATAAAGCAATAAGCCCCAAGGGGGCCTCCACTCAGAGTGATTTTAGAATAGCTATGGGATGTTGTTCGCCACAACGCACAGTGGACTCAACCTCACTCACAGGATGTTATTTTCCATTAGGAACAGATTTAATTAAACATTCACAGGGGATTCAAAGACTTTGGCTAGGACAGGGAGAATAGAAATGTAGTGATAGTTATTCACATGTGAGGGATCTACGCTCTTTGAATGGTCTGCATGTGCACTGCACTGTGCAGTATATACAGTATATAACAGCAGGACATGAGCAGAATTCCATATTTTTTAGGGATTGTGCTGGTCACAAAACTGAGATTAAAAACAGCAGCAGCAGTAGGCTCTACAGTACATAAGCTGCTGTCTTTAGGAGATACGGCTCTAGATTTTCCAGGCCTGTTGACTTTTACCCTGCATATCTTTCAGGGCTTTTCCCAACTTCAGCAGCAGTGGCAGGTTGAAAATGGAAGGGATTTACAGTATAGCAGTGCTTGGCTTGCAACACTGTTCGCCATAGACCACGTACTACACACAGAAGTGTCAACGTCAGCATTAGAACGATGAAAAAATAAATAAACACATCCAGAAGAAATTAAATGCTCATTTAAAAAAAAAATAATAAATGTTGCGGGATCTTTATTTTTAATCCTTAATGCGTCTTATTATTTGTCTTGTGGTGGCCACAGTCAAGGCTAGCCAGAAACTTTACGACCAATAACAGATTTAATCAATTTTCAGAATTGTGCAGGCTTGTTTACATTTCCACTAACAGCTTTCAGATAGAATTCTGAATTGAGTGTCCTAATCACAGGGGCATCCGCTCAGGTTTTAGCAATGGACAACAGGAGGTCCAGTCTACTGAGGCATTAGATGTCGCAGCCTTTGTCAAAGTGTGGTATATATTTCATAGGAAACGCAGGGGTTATGTCTGACTTATGGCAGTACTTTAACAGGGCCATGCACTGAATGCATCATTATATATTATTTTAAAATGGGCCTAAGCATCACCACATGATACAACTAAGGGATATAAAAGCTTACAAATATGCTGTAGGTCTTTGCAAACATTTAACTCATTTAATTACCAACAAATCTTTTCATTTGAATCATAAAACCAAACAATTAATAATAGTTCAACAACTTAGTAATAAGAGCAGAATAACTATAGGCTCAAGATGCAGCTTCCCTTTGCCCAGAATTCCCCAGAATGCAGGCTGAGAGAAAGAAAATAAGACATAAAAATCCTTTGAATTCCACCCGCCCACACATAATGTCCATAATTTGTCACTGTCACTCGTCTGATCACGTATAACCTTTTAAGTAAGACGTCCATTCAACATGATGTGCCTATTTTGGGCATGTCAAAACGATACATGCCATTTTACTAGTCACAATGTATAAAAGGTTTAAGTGAATTTATGTATTAATTGTACAGCAGTGAGTGGGCTTTTTCACATGCAGCACTTACAGAAATGCTATTACACATACTGTAAATGCATCAAACAAAATGAGGTCTGTGAATGAACTATTCAATGCATTCGATGCGGGACAGAGAATCATCCTAGGAGGAAGAAAAGCATTTACCTCAGAACAATAAATGGTATTTTATCATAGCACATTAGCACCAAATGTACGTATATTACATTCAGGTTACTAACGGACTAGGAGATTTAGAGGGCTAAGCGGATTTTGCCGAAGACAGACCCATATGGATAACACACTTACCCAGGTAATCTATTGGTCTCATCACCTGGAGGAGCTGTTTAGTCCAAACTAATGGGATGTGGAACACAGGGTTATTTTGGTCTCACCCACCTCTCTCTCCGTTGGAAATCACCCCCCGAAGGGATGGGTAAGGGATGGATGGAGAGAGAGAGAGAGAGAGAGAGGGAGGGAGGGAGAGAGAGAGAGAGAGAGAGGAGAGGGAGAGGGAGAGGGAGAGGGAGAGGGAGAGGGAGAGGAGAGAGAGAGAGAGAGAGAGAGAGAGAGAGAGAGAGAGAGAGGGAGAGAGAGATTTCAGAACCACTGTGTTGCATGTCATTGCGGTGGGAATGGTATGTTAAGACTCTCTCTCTCTGGGCCATCATGAGTGAGAGTCATTTTGGGCCATTCAAAGGTCATTTTCTCACTGTATTGCTTTTTCAATACAGTGGTTATGAATCTTAGTCCACGTACTGGTAATACCGGTATATGTTTTCATGTAGATGGTTTAGTTGATCTTGAAATTATTTTTTCCTGATGTCTTCAATCCCAGTTATTATTTTTTCCTGCGCCTGGGTTCTGTAACAGATATGTTTCCCCCGAAGGCCAAGGGTAAATAACGTATTTCATCATATATCCATTTCATCCCCTGGGTGAGGGGAGTGATATGCCAGATGCATCCTAGGGCTTATCAGCCCTAGGACCTGTAAGGTACAGTAGTAGCAGCTACTATGAGCTGATATTTCTTTATTAAGGAAGGGTTATATACAGTACAGTATCTCTATAGTCGCCGGATAGCAATTATCATTGCTGGAGTGTTTGTTCAATAACAGGGAGCCTGCCTGTCTCTTTAGTAAACTGAAAATACGCTTTCAGGTCAAAACCAATTTTATACAGTCAGGACAGATAACTCTACAGGATAAACAAATGGGATTGGAAAATGATGAAACAAACAACAATAACAAAAAGAAAAAACTGGAATATACACTATAGTGTGGCTGATAAATGGCTGATAAATTATCTTTGTGTTGTCCTCACTGCTGGCTGTAGCGAATTAATTGGCAGTGACAGTACAAAAAGCAAGGACAGTTAAAATCAATAAAATCGCCAATTATGCTCTGACTCAGTGGTGTCAAGACATATCTCTTGTAATATCACTTAAGTATATTCCATGTGGGGCACAGCAATAGAAAACAAACCTTTCAAACTGAAAGGATTTTGGAACCTGCTGGGTGAGCCATGCATGTTCGTGAACCGGTTACCAACATTCCAACGGTATTAGAGAAGCTTTTATAAAATAGCTTTATAAATAACTGAAAAAAATGAATGCTGATCCCTCCTCACTGAGAGGACCAGGCAGGCCAGTTATTTGATTTTATTATTATTATTTTATATAGTCCTAACTCAAAATTAAAACAGAACCTGCACTTCCATTTTGTGGGGGTTCTTGAAAACAAATGTCTGAACTAGGGCATTAACCAAACACATTTTTTGCTAGTCGAATCGAATACTTTGGTAGTCGAATAATTGTCGACTAGTCTATAGTGATATATATTTGTTTTTTAGCCAATAAAATGTGTGATTCTGGACTTCCCATTGAAAAAAATACATGCCTATTACACTACTGTAACTCAGTTACATTATGACATGAAAAATGAGCAATCAACCTACAATTACTACTAACACCACAGAACACATCCACAATGCCTGCTGCAGAAAATTGAAAAATATAATTATATAAAAAATTATTATTACCAAATAACGAATAGTGAATTAATAGTCGAATAGTGTTTTGATAGTCGAATAATCGACTAGTCGAATATTTAGTTAATGCCCTAGTCTGAACCACTACCAGTCAGTTCATAGAATGCCTGTAAAGTCTCCAAGCTACTCCTGGCTGAAAATCCCTCTGGAACTATTTCATCCTCTACTGTGGAAGTTCCTCAATGACAATAACATGACACAGTTTTATTGAATTTAAAGTGTTTTCTCATTGTCTTGGTGATGCAAGTCCGCAAGTGCCAAAACAATTATGGCCAGGCCTGCATTCGCCGCTGTCCTCAAACCGGGTCCCGGTTGCAACATACACGGCCGTGGGCGGCGCTCATTTGCATAACCATGATGGCCGGGTTTATAATCTTATTTTAAAAACATCGGAGGCTGTGCTATGTTATTACCAGTCATAATGGGACCAGCAACGCCTGCGACTCCCCACCGGTTCCTTATTCCACAGCATGGTTTATTATGAGACAGATCAAATCAAATAAAGGAAAGGTTTCCAGTCAGGGCGACTTGCAATCACGCTGACGAGAAAATGAACAAGCAAATTAGCTCTGCTTTCGGAAAGGTCACGATGGAACAGATAAACCTCTTCAACTATTGAACTGTCTGAGGTTTATTAATAACCTGAAGCATTCTCAAAACCTGGATTCAATATCTATCACACACAGAGACGCACGCACGCGCACGCACACACACACACACACACACACACACACACACACACACACACACACACACACACACACACACACACACACACACACACACACACACACACACACACACACAGAGTAAATTAGCGTATGGGCTCTGAGCTGATATTGTTGGGAGGACAACCCACTGCATTTTAATATTGTGCCTGTTTTATAAACCAGTCCCCAGTATTATTTTAAGTAAGCTAGCAGATCTACAAGCTGCACAACGCCGAGGGTAGTGTGCTTGTCTGCTATTTTCACTATTCATCATATGATATAGGGCTCCATTTTCGTTACCATCTAAACCCCTTATCCTAAACCCCTTATCATTTTTTTCTACTATTTTGAAAAACTTTTTGGAATAGTTCAACGTGCCAATCTATTGACACATTGTGAGCTTGTAGACTGGTCATTTAAGCTATTGAATAATGTTATTTTTTAATAGTTTAAAAGGGCAAAGAAGTTAAAGGTAGGGAAGTGATTTGACATTCATGGTGTAGTACCAGCCTGGTGCACTAGGGGCCCCCAAAAGTAGCTACACTATGTGAACCTGCTGCTCTCTCCTGATTGGAGGAGAATTGTGGTGACCTGGGGAACTTTTATTAGCTCCTCTGCTAACGTGGGGGAGGTGGAAAACTCCATATGTGGTTTCCACACCTTATAATAGAGCATTTTAACAGAAAAAAAATATTTTTGGGGTGATATCTGACAAAAGTGAAATCACTTCCCCTACCTTTAAGAGATAAGAGGTTTAGCGGTGACGAAAATGGAGCCTATACAGTATAAGGGCCTAATAATGATTTGTTTATTACATCCCAAATGGATGCTATGGACTTGTGCTTTTCCAAGCCTGCTACTATAATTATTATTACAATGTCCTGTCAATCAAACAGTGCGTCCAGGACATCAAACATGTTTATTAGTGCCACGTACCGCTTTGCGTAAATACCATACTACTACATGTCACGCAACACTTAATTGGAAAATTCCCAGTTCCCACTTTCATGCTGTTGTAATGTGGACCACTCATCACTCAACACCGCCGTGAAATGCCACGCAGTGTTTTTCTGATTCACATACTACTGTATACCCGTGTTGGTGCACGTGCACATCATGTCGCACGTCATGTCCTCCTGAGGGGAATGGGCCTTAACCATTGTGTCGATTGGAGTTCCTGACACCAGATTATACAGTATTTCTGACACCAGATTATACAGTTCCTGACACAGATTATACAGTAGTTCCTGACACCAGATTACACAGTAGTTCCTGACACCAGATTATACAGTAGTTCCTGAACCAGATTATACGTAGTTCCTGACACCATTCTAGCTGCAGCAACATTCAGCTTTTGACATAGTTTCTATGTAGTTTCTGACACTAGATTCTACAGTAGTTCTTGACACTGATTCTAGTTATTGACACTAAATGAAGTTTTGATGCTAGGATCTCCTTTTTGACATAGAATCGAGTTTTTGAACTAGATTTAGTTTTTCTGAAAAATCTGTGTTCTGTGTCAGTGGTGCTAACATATTTCAAGCCAAGGACCACCAGAATTATATTTGTGCAGATTCCCATCTGAAAACGGGGAAAAAGATGTTGTTCTAAACATACCAGGACAAAAAAATGAGCTAAAAATGTTTGCTTCCAGAATAACTATATTCAGAGAATTTTCAGCACATTTTCACATTTTTTTCAAAACCAGATCAACAAGCCATGTCGCGTCACTCTGGCGCGACATACTTGTTGATCTGTATTTCAACAGATAAAACACCAACGCGTTTGAGGGGAAAGGGTTAATGAAGCCTGCACACCCTGGTCCAAGAGTGCATGGACCATTTTCTACAGACTGACAGGCAGGTTGAAAGGGTCTTCACTGATTGGCTGATAGTTGTGCTTTTTCCAAATAACTATAATCGTTATTAGATGCGATTGGCTGATAGTTGTGCTTTTATTGCAAAATGATTATAATAGCTATTAGACACTGTCACTTATATTGTATTTTCTCACTTATATTATATTTTAAACATATCATATAGAGCATCGTCTGAGAATATATGAGTTATTTTGATTTTCGCACAACAAATAATCATCAACACTTGAGATTGATCGTCGTGATTACAGTGGTCAGAAGAAAGGATTATATAGACATTAATAATGAGACAACTCTATAAAAAAAATCAAAAGATATCATCGCCTATAACGGCATGCCGGAAACAAGGACATCAGACCGAAAGTGGTTGATTAAAAAATGCAGTTGAGATTGTGTTGTGGCGAGACTGGAACCTTTGAGTAGCGCGGACTAATATCCTGCCGATGAAACAGATTGTACCTGCTATTTGCCGGAGCTTGGAGAACACGATCAGAGTCCCAATGCTTCCACGGTTCTCATAATAGAAGCAAGTCACAATTTAATAACACCTTAAACCACCATATTGACACCTTCTAGTGTTTCACAAACAGTGGGTCAGGTCCCATTTGTGGGTCACGGAGCAATTTTATGTCCTACGACTTAAGTAAACATTATATATGCTGATTAGATTATGCATGTAAGCTCACAACACGACACATTGTACGCTTGTATATCTGCTATTTTCAGCAGTTTGGTCCGAAGCAAGCGTCTCGTTTCTCCTTTGAGTCTCGACCTGAACCTTTGGGAACCAGTAGCTGTGAGCTCGTAAATATTCTCTCAACCTGGCTGCTAGCAGCACAGCAGACCACCAAACCTCCTCTCTGTCAGCATTACAAAATGTCTCCGCAACACCAATGCTTTCATAATGCAAGAGCACAGTAAATGTTTCAACACATGTAGTGAATACACACTCAACACCCAACAACACTGTCAAAGAATACAAAAAAGCCAGAGGGCACTGTATAAAACTTGTTGTACAACAAATAGACGATTTACGCAGTCACAATGTGCCACTACATCTTTTAGTTGTGCTGTTTTTGTTGTTTTTGATATAAACTCAGAAAAAAAGTTCCAAAATGAATCCAGTGAAGTAAACGGAGTTTGCAACAGCGTAACTCTGTATTATTATTTGGTTTGAGCCTTCCTGTTACCAGTCTAACCAGAAGCAGGGAGAAAACATACCTCCACCAGCCATAAACCTGAACGGAGGAGAGAATGAAAGAAACGGCAGTTGCAGCCGCCGGGAAATAGTCAGTTTTATCTGGCAACCCATATCCTTGCCCTTACCCTAACCTTAACCAAAACCTTACCCTAACCATAACCTTAAAAGGGAATTCCACCGATTTTCAACATTTTTTCCTGAGAGTGTACAAATGCAACCAAATGAACCCTAACGGGGGTTCCATTTGTACGCGTCTAAAGAAAGCCATTAACATGGTGAAAATACATCTTGATGAGGTCATCAAGATGTTTCACCATGTTATTGACATTTTTCAAAACTCCATTTTTAGGAAATACAGAATTGGGGAACTTTTTTATGATGTCCACACAACATCTCTAAGGCATATTAATGACATATTAAAATGTTGAAAATGGGTGGACTTCCCCTTTAACCAAAACCTTACCCTAACCACCTGCCGGTCCCTGCTGCAGCAGGTGTTGGTGCTGCAGCAGGCGTTAGTGCTGCAGCAGGCGTTGGCACCCGCCGCAGCAGCAGCAGCCGGTCTAACGCTAATGGCTAAGCTGGCAATGTGATGACCAAAGGGGTAGATATAAAAGTGTGGATTCCCACCTACTGTACACCTCCCAGATAATCAAACCCTGCTTACACTCATGCAGATTGGAAGGTGATAAAAATAGGCATCACTTCTTTCTAAATGGCGTTCCACATGGCAGAATCACTGCTGTGTGCAGCTGTCCAATGCTATCTAACTGGTAGGAAGCAGATGAAGCTAATAAAAAAAAGTGGGTTAAAACAGTGGTTTTCAAACTTTTTCATATTGAGATCCATTTTTTTTGTTGTCTTTGTTTTTGTTTTTCAGCATTTCAGCCACGGATGACCATTTGATGAGATTTAGCCTTTCTGACCCCAAACTAAATCAATTTGTTATAGTTGGATAATAAAAATCATTTTCAATAAAGACGGCTCTTCCTGCCACCTCATAATCATCATAATGCTGTATTGATGTGGTAGCATAGGAGAGATAACAAAAATATCAATTATTTCTCTAATTCTCAAATTGTGTATACTTATTGTCAATTACGTGATAGGGCTGTTTAACAATAATTTAACTCTTGAGAGGACATAACGACCAAATCAACCCGTAAGGGTCCGTGTGGTTTCACTATCGATCTATAAGGTTTCATTTGAGTCCATTTGGATACCCACTCTCTCGATTTAGGGGACGACCTGGAACCTCCTCAAGGACCACTGCTTGAAAACCGCTGATTTAAAAAGCCGTCCAAAATGATCACTGAATGTTCTTAGTTAAGGATAAATGAACAGTGAAATGAACAGTGTTAATTTGGAAGTGTAAAAACACCACAGCTGCTAAATGCCTAAAATGGTGTGATGTTATGAATATGCTGTTCAGGGGCGGATTGGCACATATTTTCCCACCGGGACAATTTTGCCTTTGCCAGGCCACCCTGGGGGGAGTAGCTGGTAAACCAGATGTAACTCTTTGAGAGCGCAAAAATGAAACCAAATGGACCCTTGCGGGTCCATTTGGTTTCATTTTTACACCCTCAAGAGTTAAAATATTCATCATGTGAATCAGCCCAACTTAATTTACACAACTAGAGAATGTAGAAGATGAATGGTCATTTTCTAGCACATTCTAGTGCCTTTTGGATCATGGCAGTTGGATCATGGCAAAAAAACAAAAATAAAAAAAAAAAAAAAAAACCTGTCCAGGCCACTACTTGGCACAGGCCACCGGGAAAACTCCCTGTACTCCAGATGGCCAATCCGCCCCTGATGCTGTTTATTCAATTCTGTAGATGAGAGCTGAGTGTTGTATAAACTTCAGTACTGCATTAAAGGGCAGATTTGACCTGTTGAGAGCATTCGGTGGCAGAGGTTGTGTGTGTGTGCGTGCATGTGTCTGTCTGGTGTTTGTGTGCGTCTCAGTGAGTAGGGCACGGTTCCCCAATTAATTTTCCTCAAGGGCCATATTTTGAAAGCGGTACCAAGCCGGGGGCCGAGTCCATGTGCACGGGAATTTGAGGTTTTATTTTGTCATTAATTAATTAAAAGGACATTTCACTTCCAAAAAAAGGTTTGGTCATTTTATCATCTACTTAGGCTTTTGTGAACACCCCGGACACAGTTTTTAAGTTAAGTTGATATTTATTTCAGCTGCCCTGTCCCCTTCATATCAAACAAATGAAAACTGAGTGACTCAAGCAACTTAAAAAAATGTTTTAATTCTTGAGAGAGAGAGAGAGAGAGAGAGAGAGAGGAGAGAGAGAGAGAGAGAGAGAGAGAGAGAGAGAGAGAGAGAGAGAGAGAGAGAGAGAGAGAGAGAGAGAGAGAGAGAGAGAGAGAGAGAAAGAGAAAGAGAAAAGAGAGAGAGAGAGAGCAAAACTCACTTGGAAATGTATGACAGTGTTCTAGCAGTGATTCTTGTAATTTTAATTTGAAGGCTGCCCAGTTTGACATGCATAGGCTAATGCCCCCCATTTAATGCTATTCATATCTGCTATCCCAAATTATTATAATATTTATTTAGTTTATTTTTAAAGCTTGTCAACTTAACTGTAAGAGGGTAATGTTAGTTATAGACGTTATATTTGTTTCCACTAGGGGGCTAGGAACTGAGAGTACAAATTTATTTTTTTATTTTTAGAAAATACCTCCGCATTTGCGGCTCAGGGGGCCGCAAATGGCCCGCAGGCCGCCTATTGGGGGAGCCTGGAGTAGGGCGACACCAGGACCCTAACAGCCAGATGGTGATTTAGCAGGCTTAGCTCAGGGAGTGTTCTCTGCGTTCAAAAATCACCCAATAGCTCTTGTGAAAAAACATCCACATCCATGTAGTGCATGCACACAATACCACACACGCACGCATGCACTCAGACAAAGTCTTGCAGAATCAACAAGCAAGACAATTCTCTGTTGGTTTCTGCCTCCAAACACACCCCTTCACACCCACATCCACACCCACAGTCTGTGTAGTGTTAAGTAAAAGGTGTAGTCTAAATAGGTCTAGTGATCTATGTAGGGCACAGAGCCACCATATCTGAATGTCTAGCCAGGAGTTCTGGAACATCAAATGGACTCAGTGGGGAGTTGATAGAGGCCGAGGTGATGCATGTGGGAGAACTGTTACCACTACCGGTGACACTCCTGACAGCATAGCACAGTACTACACTGTACAGTATAGCACAGCGCAGCACAGTACTACACCGTACAGAACAGCGCACCCCACCTTACCACACCGCAGCTAGGGTGACCAGATGTCCCTCTTTGTGTGGGACAGTCCCTCATTTACAAGACTTTTCAAGCGTCCCACAAATTGAGACTCTGTCCCACAATCTCAAAACGCGTCGCGCTGCGACGCGTTTTGAGATTGTAGATCAGCTATTTTTGATTTTAGATCAGCTGTTTTTGCTATACGTGAAATGGAATCCTGAAATATTTTTCATCTTTATCAAGATGTTAATAATTTGCTAACTACATTTTGTAATTTTTTTACATTTTGTCCCGTCTGTTTCCCCAGTCGACTGTCCCACACGTGCAACACTTCTGTCCCTCAAATGAACAGTTTGGATCTGGTCACCCTAACCGCAGCAGTGCACCGCACCGCACCGCACCGCACCGCACAGCACAGCACAGCACAGCACAGCACAGCACACTGGTGGGGAAAACACACTTTCAATGGCAAAATGAAGTTGCTTATCTTCTCTGTCAGGCACAATCCTTGCATCTGTACAATTTGATTATGTTTTTTGGTCACAAATGAACGCAGTATTACACAAACAAGAAAATGTTGTATTGCACTGACATTGTTGCGGTAGTACAAATTGCCAATGGCTATTTAGCTAATTTTCACATTACGTAGTTAAATGTAATGTTTAACATATTTTGGAGCATATCTGAGAATGTCTGAATGTAATAGTATAGTATATACTGTAATACTTGTCACTTTATATAATTAGGTTTGTTATAGCTTACAATACCATTTGCTTTATATAATTAGGTTTGTTATAGCTTTATCTACTGTATCACTTTATTGCCTTTCTTCTGTTGCACTACTGTTACCTGTTGCTTTATTGTTTGTCTTTATTGTTTTTATTGCACTGTGGGTGAGTGGGAAACGATATTTCATCTCTCTCTATGTCTCGACATGCCTTGAACCTTGACCCTATAGCACTACAGCAAAAGCATAGAGGTGAGTGACTGAAGAGGCGAGTCTTATAGTATAAATATTTAACCAATGAAAAGTTTTACCAATACATTTGACTGACTAATAACTACAGTTGTACATCGGATCCCTTTTAACACTTTCCTGAAAAGTAATGATTTTGAACGTACAAGGTTTCCATCCGACAGTGACATTATTAAGCGCTTCCACATTTTTCCAGGAAATATCCGTTTGGGTAATATAAGGTGAGCGTTTTCACACGTTCAGAAGGGAGGAGGATTACTGAGGAAAGTAAAACGGTAAAAGGAATTCGGGCCGGCATTAATAATGTATCAGCGCAGGTGAGAGGGGACGAAAATAGAGGAGACATGAAGTATTAAGAATTAACTAGAATAAGCAGCTCATGGGAAAACTGTGTAGTCTCGCTAAAAGTAGCTATAGCTGAATATGCCTTCAAGTAGAAAATATGCGCTAAGTGGTAGTAGTAGTAGTAGTAAAGTAGTATAGTAGTAGCAGCGAATCTACCTTTAGAGTTGTAATATAGAACTAATTTGAATGAAAAAGCATTATTTAAAGCAACCTGTATGATATACATATATTATACATTATCTTTGCAGAAGAGCGAGTCGAAATTTTGTTTTGGACACAGGAGTCCTAAAGTCTGGGCGTTGCAATTTACGCTCTGTCAGTACAGTATAAAGCATAAAGATTGCAATTTGAAGTTTTAAAAGCAAACATACCTTGTTTCATAATTTCATATTATAAATACACTGACTAAATAGAGCATTTGAGACATACAGAAAGTACTGTATAAGAGTATGTGTAGCACCTTTAAAAGCCTTTAAATATATTGATTAGAAATAGCATAGCACTTTAAATGCACAGAATGACAGATCAAGCTTTTGAGGAGAGCCTGTATGAAAAGTTGAACTGGAAAGATGAAAGTGAGGTTAGCAGCCAATCAGATTGGCTGTTGGCGTCAAAGAGGCTTGTTGCTAGGGTGTTCTAAGGCAAACTGTAAAACCAGTCTACAGAAGCCAAGAAGGTGGCACACATGTTTTGTTAAATGTGATGACCACTGACCAATCAAACCCAACTGCTGCTGAAAGTGTTTAAGGAGAAGTACAGGAACTATTATCCAAGGAAGTTATGCTGATATCTTCTCAGCATGGTATACTGAGAGAGATGGTTTACAATGCTTAATTGCATCCATAACACGAAGTCAAAAAACGGCCCCCAAAAATATTTTAGATGCGAGAGAAGTGTCTGTGTGTGTACACCCCTGGTTACACCAATTACCACTTGTATGATTGAAGTAAGGTCAGGTATCACACATGCTGATTTAAGGTCAAAAATACCTTTTTTGTTACCTGCAATCTTATTGGCTAATGTCTCCAGAAGCTTTGACCCCGCCCAGTGGGGTAGAACCATTATCTTTTAAATTGAACGATTTGAGCTGTCTGAAGGTGTGAAGTTCACTCCCATGGGGGAAGAAGGGTGACAGACAGGAGGCTTCCCCGTTTTTCCCTAGCCGATTTCACACCATTGAGGGGAGGGAGGGGTTACCCCACTCCGCAGTCAGCACAGACAGGAGGCATGGCAGACGCCTGTGGAATGTGAAGCACAACGGACCTGCGCTTATGACTGAACACAAAAACAGAAGCCCAACACAAGGACAAAACAAAACATTCTGGCAAATGTTGTCCAATTTCTCTAACTATTATAAACTAGTATGAATAGGAAAATAAAATGAATAGACATATTTAGAAAAGTTATGGAAGGGGAATGTTCTGAGAAATTCACAGGCAAAGAAAAACTGCGACAAAATGTGTCAAAGACATCACAGGTGCAAAGTGTTAAGGACAAAGACTATAAGCCGCACCCTGAATATAAGCCTCACCAGCTAAATTTGGTGCAAAATACTGATTTTTCCATGTATAAGCCGCACCTGACTATAACCCGCACCAGACAACAAGCTTCATGTTAGAGAGCAGTGGTTTTCAACCTTTTTGATCCCAGGGCTCACTATTTATTCAGCATTTGAGCTACAGACCACCATTTGACAACATTTTCACCCCACAGAACCCAAAACTAAAGATTTCTTTGGTTTTGTCCACAATTCCAGCATGGAGTTTTGCAAACAAAACAGGCAAAACATAGAGATCAAAATGACCATGACTTGTTAATTAATTGGTGCTAATTTAGATGGTGAATATCATAACTCTTGAGAGCATAAAAATGAAACTTTTTACGCTCTCAAAGAGTTACATCTGGTTAACCAACTCTCCATCATTTAGTCTGGAGGGCCCATCTGGAACCCTCTCAGGGGCCACCTGTTGAAAACCCCTTGAAAGACTTGAAAAAGTCACCTGTAAAAATCCATAGATTGGCCGCACCATTGTATAAGCCGCAGGGTCCAAAGCATGTGAAAAAAGTAGCGGCTTATAGTCCGGAAATTACGGAATTAAGGTCCAAAATGTTGAGTGGAACAATATTATCGTGCTTGCTGAGATTCCACTAATTACAGTAAGACTGCCCTGTCTAAATTAAGCATATGGAGACCAATGAGAGGCTTGTGTAAACACACAACACACACACACAACACACACACACACACACACACACACACACACACACACACACACACACACACACACCACACACACACACACACACACACACACACACGCGCATGCATGCATGCACACACAGACGCATGCACGCACGGACGCACACATGCACCCGATCGCGCACACACGCACACACACACACACACACACACACACACACACAGACAATCAGAAACATGTGTGCAGAGAGACACAGTGTAATCACCAGGCCAGTAATGAGCTGTGTGCTGCTTGGTTTGCATGGCGCTGCGAAGTGCCATTAACAAGCCTGTACAGAACAGTTGAAATGAAAAATGAATCATATGCGCAAGCTAATCCCCTTTGCTTGTGTATGTGCCCCTGCATGTGCCTCTGTATGTGTGTGCGCGTGTGCGAGTGTGAGTGTGTGTCGTGCCCGCACGCACGCAGGTGTGCAGCCGTCATGCTCATTAAAACGTTCTACTCACAGGCTCTTTTGCGAGTGCCATATGTTCGCCCCTGCCGCTACCTTTACATTTGTATTCATAATTGGCCCGAGGGACAATTTTTATAACAAGCTGCAGGGAAGTTCATCAGGCAAGAAAAACTGGATGTTGAATGCATGCAAACGCACACGCACACGCACACG
The DNA here is from genome assembly GCA_039105355.1 of Benthosema pterotum. NCBI lineage: Eukaryota > Metazoa > Chordata > Actinopteri > Myctophiformes > Myctophidae > Benthosema > Benthosema pterotum. Next base: position 44,184,151 of record CM076984.1, on the reverse strand, counting down.
CGCGCGCACACACACACACACACACACACACACACACACACACACCACACACACACACACACACACACACACACACACACACACACACACACACACACACACACCACACACACACACACACACACACACACACACACACACACACACACACACGCAGTTCAGGCTTAACAGTAACACGTGTGGAACATTCAGTAATCAGAGAATGCTATATTTGGCATGCAGCTGGCCGCAAATCATTGAATCACAACAATACTGAAGTCCAATATTTAACCAAGACTTATCATGCTATTGTTCTCATTATCTCTCTCCATCTTCTCCAATTTCTTTTCGCCCTTCTCTACCTCTTGGCTTATCTCTGTTCTCTCTCTCTCTCTCTCTCTCTCTATCTCTCTCTCTCTCTCTCTCTCTCTCTCTCTCTCTCTGTCTCTCTCTGTCTCTGTCTCTGTCTCTCTCTCTCTCTCTCTCTCTCTCTCTCTCTCTCTCTCTCTGTCTCTCTCTCTCTCTCTGTCTCTCTCTCTCTCTCTCTCTCTCTCTCTCTGTCTCTCTCTGTCTCTCTCTCTCTCTGTCTCTCTCTCTCTCTGTCTCTCTCTCTCTCTGTCTCTCTCTCTCTCTGTCTCTCTCTCTCTCTGTCTCTCTCTCTCTCTGTCTCTCTCTCTCTCTGTCTCTCTCTCTCTCTCTGTCTCTCTCTCTCTCTCTCTCTCTCTCTCTCTCTCTCTCTCTCTCTCTCTCTCTCTCTCTCTCTCCTCTCCCTCTCTCTGTCTTTATTATTGCGCTCACCGCTCCACAGTGCTGAGGTAATTTCACTTATTACATGAGAGCCATATAAAATCGATAATGCTTGACCTCAACAGCGTCTCACTGTGTCCATCTGTCAAAATGTGAGGCTTTTGTTGTTGGAACAGACCCTAGCACTGCGCCGACCGCCCACTCTAAAAATAAAGAGCTTGATAATTTCCCCCAGGATAGTTTTTCATTCGCCTCATCTTTTAATTGACTCGCACTAAATTGCCACAAAGTTTATTCCACTGCTGCACGTCTGTGAAGTAAATAATTAACCCCATAAAGAAGGTCAGACAACTGAAATGAGAACTCACTGCGGTGGCTTTTAATATTGTCATTCAGCACAGTGTGGTGTCGGTACCGTAAGATGCCCCTACAGATGACAGGGTTTTTGGGTCCGATGCCAATCCCCATTTTGGAGGGTCCCCAGACTAAATATGTTGTTGCTGATCCGAAATGCAGGATCCACCTGTGACAAGTGTGAGGGTAGCTAACGTATAGTATAGAGCAGGGGTTTTCAACAGGTGGTCCGGGGACCACCAGTGGTCCCTGAGAGGGTTCCAGGTGGTCCCCAGCTAAGTTGGTTAACCAGATGTAACCCTGAGAACGTAAAAATGAAACCAAATGGACCCTTGCGGGTCCATTTGGTTTCATTTTTACACTCTCAAGAGTTAGAATATTCATCATCTGAATTAGCCCAAGTCTACACAACTAGAGAATGTAGAAGATTAATGGTCATTTTGATCTGTATGTTGGACTGTTTGGTTTCCCAAATCCAGCCTGGAATTGTGGACAAAAGCTAAAGAAAGCTTTAGTTTTTTGGGGTCTGTGTGGGGCTAAAATGTCCTCAAATGGTGGTCCGTGGCTCAATATCTGAATGAATGGTGGTCCCTGGCGTCAAAAAGGTTGAAAACCTCTGGTATAGAGCTAAGCAGTCCCGCCCCTTTCATGACGTTGCTCGAGTTCCAGAAATGGAAATCTCTCATTCATTTTCCCCATGGTTAATATAAAGACTATTATGCCACGGACAAAGCCAACACGGATCGTGACAAATCACGACAACACACACAATATTATCATGCAATCGAATTAGCAAGAAAAAAAAAAAAAAATCGCAGGATACAACTCTTTCTATTTCGTTTTTCTTTTTGGAAGTTATTTGATTGTACCAAAAGATTGTGTGTGTTGACATGATTTGTCATGACCCAAGTTGTCTTTGTCCACGGTGTAATAATCTTTATATGCATTTCATAGACTTTATATATTTTCGAAAAATCTATGAGAAAAATGAATGGGGAATCCATTTCTGGAACGAGGGCAACGTCACAGGGGGGCGGGACTGCTCAGCTCTATATCAGGGGTTTTCAACCGGTGGTCCGGGGACCACCAGTGGTCCCTGAAAGAGTTCCAGGTGGTCCCCAGCTAAGTTGGTTAACCAAATGTAACTCTTGAGATCGTAAAAATGAAACCAAATGGACCCTTGCGGGTCCATTTGGTTTCATTTTTACACCCTCAAGAGTTAAAATATTTATCATCTGAATTAGCCCAAGTGTACACAACTAGAATGGATGGACAAAAGCAAAAGAAATCTTTAGTTTTGGGGTCTGTGGGGCTAAAAAGTCCTCAAACGGTGGTCCGTGGCTCAAATGCAGAATAAATAGTGGGCCCTGGTATCAAAATGGTTGAAAACCACTGCTCTATGTAACTATAGGTGTAAGGTGCATTCTGCACTACATTATTATGCATGATAAGACCCGCCAGAGATTTCATTTCCTGTAACCCACCCCGTTCTTCTTGTAACTCCTTTAGTTATCTATCACAGTATTACACGGCTCTTCACTCTTTCATTACGCTCCCGTTCCTTTGAAGTTCAACCTTCCACACAGATTCATTTCTCTCAAATGCTTCATCTACAGTATTCAGTGCATTTGCGTTATTATAGTTACATTCCACTCAAAAAGGTATTTCTAATCAAAGTATGCGTTAAAAGCTATTCCTTCTAAAGACCTTATCTAAAATATGAATTACCATTCAATTCAAAATCTATTTCTAATCTTTTTCAATTTTGCTTTCAAAAACACACAGTGCCTTGAACTCTTTCTAATGAAATTTCCTGCGAGCCATCTTCTGTTTTCATCCTAGATCTGTTCGATGTTAGATCTCTAGTAACCAAATCATTTACATTATGACCCCACATTGTGAGTTGTGCTACCAGAGTTTGGAAAGTGTGGGATTTCCAATAGTAGCCAATTGGGGTGTAAAAAAAAGTTTAGCTGTACATATGTCATCCTAGGTAAGGAATCGTCCTTACATGAGCTCAAAGCTTAAAGCTGAACCAGTGGTGCCAATTATTAAGAAATTGAAAGCCTCAGAGGAAAATATAACTATTTGTCCCACTATTCACCAAAGCTGACTGCTTTCATTATAGCCAAATCTGACGGAATAATTTGGAAAATGGACATTCATATTAACAGTTTTCGTGCCGTTGAAATAGGTCTACGTCAGCGGTTATCATTATGAAATATAGTAATGACCGATGCCTCTTAGGTAGAGCTACGTCACTCTTACGTCGCTTACTGTCGTTGGTTTGATACGATCCCCATGATAACAGCAGCGTGCAGCGACCGCATATTACATTGACGGACCATAATAAGGGACGGACCAACCCGGAACCAAAAGTGTGTGTCCGTCAACTAACTTGTCCGTCGGGAAACATGGACCGAAATATGAAATATGACTTTTAGATGAAAATCGCTGGCACTGGCTACCTCAAAAATATGAAAAAGGGCTGGCACGGAGAGTGTTAACAACAGTGCTGACTCTAAGGGTATGGAATTCATGAATCTGCTTTAAAGTCTACTCTAGAACTTATTGTACAGAATAACAGCAGCCACTCAACAGCATATTATAGCAAGATCCTTCTGCCAAAAGGTTAACTGTTGATAATGTCACAGCATATCATATCCAGCATATTGTTTTCCTCTTGTTTAAAACCCACACTTTGTATTTGCAACTACAAACACAAAAAGAGCGTCTGGTCACAAAAGAGTTCTTAGATGCAGAGATGCAGCAGAAAGTGAGTTTGCTGTGCTTGTAAATTCTTTTGATCCTTGTAGTTCATAGGAGCTGCTTGCTAGACTACATTGTTGACGTCCTGGACAAAACAAAAACAAAAAGAAAAAGCTAAAAATTCCCTGAATAAAATGAAACCAAATGGACCCTTGCGGGTCCATTTGGTTTCATCTTTACACTCTCAAGAGTTAAAATATTCATCATCTGAATTACCTAAAATCTACACATCAGATAATGTAAAAGAATGGTTATTTTTTTATCTATGTTTGCCTGTTTTGTTTCCCAAATCCAGCCTGGTATTGTGGACAAAAACAAAAGAAATCTTTAGTTTTGGCGTCTGTGGGGCTAAAATGTCATCAAATAGTGGTCCTCTGTGGCTCAAATACTGAATAAATAGAGGGCCCTGGTGTCAAAAAGTTTGGTCTTACTCTTACTTTCGTCTTGAAATTAAATTAATACTACGGACACTTTAGTTCAGCCTTTAGTCTTGGCCCTCCACAATATTTTATGTATCTCATGTGGCCCCTTGGGAAAAATAATTGCCCACCCCTGCTCTATAGTCATCCTAGAGAATAACAGCATTTCTATCTACTGTTAGCAATGTTGTCTCTGCCTCCATAGCCAAGTCCTGCCCATCTCACTCATTTTGACTATATACAGTATATCCTGGGGAAAATCACAACTATCAAGAGATAAAATTGTTATAACTGCTATAATTTATATAGTACCCCGAATTATAACCACAGTTAAGTGTTAACTGTATGATTTTAGTTAAAATTATATTATTATTCATTTATTTTTTTCTGTATGTCTCTACTAACTACTACCCAAAAACGCACTTGGTTCGGTTTACTCCCATTTTATGCTTTTGACAGGGACAAATGTACATCTTAAAACAGATTTTGGATGGATAAAGGAAATACTATGCCACCTTAAGCTTGCAAAGATTACATTCTTAGTTAATGGTTCCATGACATTCCAGGAAGTATGGTCGCCTTTTGTGGACCGTGTGAAAACACTGAGAGTTGTCCCAGTGATGAGTGATGTTTGAATTAGGGAATGATGAATGCAAAGGTCTATGAATTGTATGTACATGGTGAAAACTGGAGCCTGCGCACACACAGGTGGTCCCCCAGCCCTCCTCTCTTTTTCTCCCCTCTCCTCTTTTTTCGTCTTCTCTTATAGACATTGCAATAACAGAGATATTGTTTGGCCAATTTCTAAGCAAGGTCCGTTCTGTCTTTATTATGTATTCATTATGATATAAACAAGAACCTTACAATGGAGGGGGATTTTTCTTCCTAATCCAGTAAACTGAAGGGTTTTAAAAGTGCTGCGACCTAATTTGAATGTGGAGTTCTGAGCAATTACAGACCTATAGCAATCTATCACTTTCTAAGCAATATATACTTGAACAAGTTGTTTTGAACCAAATAAACAACTTTCTAAATGAGAACACTTTCCTAGAGAATTCAACAAGGTTTTAGATCAAGGGAACTGCTCATGTCTCTACAGCTGGTGATCTGAGACTAATAATGTACATATCTGTTTTTGCATTTATTTGTTATTTATGTGTAGCATTCAATAGAATTTACTGTGACATTCTCTAAAAATATTTCTAAAGGTTGTGTTTGGCCGCTAAAAAGTGCTAAGTACAGTACAGTATGTGCTAAATATGATGTTTGATGTTGAATAAGGGAACTGTGTTGAGCCTGTTTGTAAACATTGAGACTGCATGGGTATGTAACGCTTGCATGTAATCAATCCCCAACGGATTAGTTTTGGTTGGTTCCATGTCCCGTGTGTGAGGCGGTCCCGTGTCGGACCCTGAGATTGCATTCCCACCTGGGTGAGCAGCAGTCACGTTGTGCCTCTGTGCGTCTCATGGCTAATATACTAAAACCTGGAGGAGGGTTTTCCAGACAACTGTTTTAAAATTGTTATTATCCCTAGGCCTTAAACGCATCAGAAAACAAGGAGGAAACATCCCAAGCCTTCTTCCTCTACGTTGGGAGGAAAATGCAGACTAGAGTTTGACTGAATGCGTTTTAATGTGTGAGTGCCGTGATTTTTCCATTACTTCTTATGAGCAGGCAGGTTGTGTGTTACTGTTATTAGTGTGATGTTGTCTGATAAGGGTATAGGTGAAGTGATCAGAGAATGCCATTTCCACAGTTATGCTGATGATGCACAATTATACAGACTGTATCTGATGCAGACAGCGCTCTGACTGTCTGCAGGCATTTTAGAGTTTAGAGGTTATTCGTAACTCCACTGCTGGAATTTCACCTGTTTATAAAGCTCTTGATTCTCCTTGTTATTTTTGAAACGTAGCCTAACCTATCATTGCCTTACTTGTGCTACTAAATTAATGAATTTATATCTAACACACAGGAAGCAAACAGTACATGTTGACATAAATATGCCACACTCAATTCAACGTAATGTTAAATGTATTTTTTCCCGTCAAT
>CM076984.1:44167828-44172828 GCA_039105355.1 Benthosema pterotum | reverse complement strand
AGTCGAAGCGGCTGCCTGTAACACCACTTTACAACTGGTGGGGAGCGGAGTTGTAATCCACCAAAGTCAGATCACTCCTGTGATTACTCCATCTCGGCCCCCAACGGCAAATCTTTATGAAGCACTCAATTCCCCACCGCCGCCATAAATCAGCGCCAGCCATATAAGACCCCCCCGTCCCCGTCACCCCGTCCCCGTTGTCTCCCCGCCACGCAGCATCACATCGCAGACACCATTTTCCATACGGAGCCTGTTCCACTCAATAATTCCCCATTCCCGTTTTACATCTTCCTACAAACCCCCTCAACTCCCCCCATACCTCCCAACCTTTTTGCTCTTGGACTCGGGAACAGTCGGCGTCCCCCGACGACACCCTCCAAGAACGTCCTCCGCGTGCGTTCAAGCGACCGGCGCTTCTTCTCAAGGAGAACTGGGTCAAGCGGTGAGCGGTGGGTCTTGGACTTTTGGCTGGCTACGGCGGTGTAAATGAGTCTAATTAACACATCTTCTCTGCCTCTCTCTTGACCCCCCTCCTTCCCCGAGGGAGCCCCATTAAAAGGACACATTATGCATGGGTAACGTCCCCCACCGAATGGGAGCTGAGAGGGCACTGGCAAAAAGGCCGTGCCGACATTATGAGAACCTACAGGGTCCTGGAGACGTGAGGAAGATGTCTGGGAGGACATGCTGCATCGGTATTCATCCTGGGCATTCATAATAGATGATGCGGACGGGGGTCATGAGGGAAGGAAGAGAAGAAAGAGAGAGAGATGTGTCTCGGACGCCACCTGGGGTGCAGACAGGTGCGCGGCCCGGCGGTCAATGAGGTTGAACCCCAGCCGAAGCCCCCTGGGTCAACATTAACATGGACCAATGACACGCGGCGCCACGCTGCCGTGGCGGCGGCAATCAGCCCCCGTCCCAGACGTTCCACCTCGGTGAACACCATCACCATCACCACCACCACAAAACGCACATGCTGGACCTCTCTCTCCATCCCTCTCAAACACACACATGTGAGGACCTCAACAAATCCAGGAACAGATGCCCCACATCAAAGCGCGCTTGCCCTCTGCCCCATGTGTGCACACGTGGAATACTATTAACTAAGACAACACACTGCAGACCTCTGCTGTCTGAATGCATACCTGGACTGTTGCACTGTGCGTGCGAGCGTGCACACACACACACGCACGCACGCACGCGCACACACGCACACGCACACGCACACGCACACACGCACACACACACACACACTTGAATAATTTATTTATGACCCCCCCGGTCGAATACGCAAACGCACACACGCGTGCACGCACACACACACACACACACACACCGTGCGCATGATATTTATACTGTTGTTTTTCGTCCACGGTATTATTTCCCTGAAGCCAGACTTTCATTTGTCTCTTATGGGAACTGAAGTAGTTGGTTAGATGAGAGCTGGACCTGAAATGACCCTTCTGCACTCAAACCTTCAGCGGAGGATCCCTCTATCTCTCTCTCTCTCGAATACACGCACGCACGCACGCACACACACACACACACACACACACACACACACACACACACACACAACACACACACACACACACACACACACACACACACACACACACAACACACACACACACACACACACACACACACCACACTTTGTTCTCACTGTGGAAAACTGAGAGACAGACTCAAATACAAATGTTTGGAGACTTGGTGGTTGGAAATCGTTACTTGATAGAAGTACGAACGAAACGAAAACAAACCAAAGCATGTAAAAAAAAAAAGAATAAAAGTCAGTATAGATTCCTCGGCTGAACAACGATAGATGGTTGCATCCAGGAGAGCCTTGACACATACATAGAGAGACAGCACTCCATCCAGGAAGAGCTAAACTCAGACTGAACTAGAAAAAGTGCCCTTCTGGGCACAGGTCTCCACCAGGTCAGGTCAGATTGTGGCTTTGGCACCACACCTGTACAAACCCCAAAAATGTACTATTTACAATTTAGACATTTAGCACAGGGGTTTTCAACCGGTGCTCCGGGGACCACCAGTGGTCCTTGGGAGGTCTCCAGGTGGTCCCCAGGCTAAATGATAGAAAGTTGGTTAACAACCTAATGCCGAACATCTACCGAAAGAAACTATATGTGTGCACTATTTAGTGCTATGTCTATCAAGGAAAAACTGTTTATAATGCTAAGGACCAACAAATTTACACTAATTACCCTTGAAAAGATAAACCTTGGAATCCTGTAAGAGAAGATTTGTGATTCTCAACCTGTTTAACTTCCAGGAACGTAACAGATCCCACACACAACATACGATACGAGTGAGTGTTGCATCAGGTCTTCTCCTATACTGCTGTATGTTAGACCAAAAAATAAAACTTTCATGAGGAAAAGTCTAACCCTGGTTGCCAAGTTATCCACTTCGCAATGTCTAATACACTGCCTAGACCCGGGACACGCACATGCACACGCACACACACGCACACGCACACGCACACACACAGGAAGCGAAACGTGCACCTGAGCTGTGGATAAGGGGAACGGATGAGGGGGTTTAAAGCCTGACACTTTCACTGTTGAACTGACTGACATCAATCCATCATCCCACTTATGGTTACTGCATGCCTGGCTGTCAGGTCCCTAGATACCACACACACACACAACCACACACACACACACACACACACACACACACCACACACAACACACACACACACACAACACACACACACACACACACGCGCACACACGCACACACGCACACACGCACACACACACACACACACACACACACACACACCTAACCATGCCCCATGAGATGGGAGAATATAAAAACACAGCCCATGCGGTGCCCCTTTGTTACCATTGATCCACACGCCGTGCGCAAATAACACCCACCTCGGCAAATGTGTCAGGATTATGCAGAGATGCTCTGGCGTTGTAGTATGCAGATGAAACCACGCATAGAGATATCAACATTAGCAGCCAAGTCAATATGCTATCACAGAGAAAACGGCACAGTGTGCGCTTCTGACAACAGCGCATGGAAGGTGATGTACAATTTACAATTTAGGCGTTTAGCAGATGCTCTCGATCCAGTATGACTTAGATGAGACATGAACAAAAGAAACACATGGCAACACATTACACATAAGTAGCTACTGTATGTTTGAATCATCATACATACTGTAAGCTAAGACGCAACAGTAGAAACTACAGTATGTTTACATAAACTGCTATCTAAGTCTACATAAACCTAACACAACTCAATGCACGAAATAAAAACAAGCATGACATGTAGGAGAGAAATCAATGACAACGTAGGAATGAATCATACATGCCAGAATAAGCTAAGATTATAATGAAAAATAATCTATATAGGCTATTTAAAGTGTATACAATGTGTGTATACAAATGCTATGAAGTGCTATGTTTACATGAAGTATAAGTATATACTGTAAGTCTACTGTCCAATGCTATCAAAGTCTATATACAAATTCTAAGAAACTTTGCATACACCCTATGGGCTAAGATTGAACTTAAAGAGGTGCATTTTCAGTGAGTGTGGTGGAAGATTGGCAGTTCTGATCACAATGCGAAGTGTATTCCATAGTATCGGGGGCACCTAGGTGGAGCTTTTGCATACGCCCTGTAGGAAGCTGAGGTTAGGTCAAGTCTACTGCAGATGCTATGGTCTTGTATAGCTAGCAGTTACCTGGCTGGCTAACAAGCTCCGCGGGCTAATGATGGAACACGCGGTACTGTTCCACACATTCACAGCGGCCATAGCTGCTCATTTAGCAGGAACATAGCATCGCTCAGGTATATAGCGCCGAACGGATCTGCCCGGAGACAAGACAGGCGCCGTGCGCGAGAGAATGAGGCAGAAACGCGCATATATATATATCCGTGTGCCGGTGCATGCGGCGCACTCGCTGCGTCATACACACGCATGCTGGAGTGAAATATACTGCCGATTGTCAGGGGAGTCTCGCGGATAATACGCAATGATCTCTTATGATAAAAGCCTTTTGTGTGGAGAGACCGTCAACCCCTCATGCACTCCATCTTGCCAGCGGGCAGTACCCCCCCCCCACCCCTCCCCGCCAACTAGACCATAAAAGGGCCACTCCCCCCTAACAAAGCAGCGTACAAAGGGAAAAAGGACACAACAACCAGAAAAGGCTATCAGTGACCTCTGCTAAAAGGGTCAGTTGGCTCCGGGGCTATAAAATCTTAAAAAGGGAAAAAAATATATTATTCTGCTTTCTTAGGAAGCAATGGGATCGGAAGAGGTGAGTAGGGGGGGGGGGGGGGGGGGGAGAGAGAGAGAGAGAGGAGAGAGAAAGAGTAGAGAGAGAGAGAGAGAGAGCGAGGGAGAGAGAGAGAGAGAGGAGAGAGAGAGAAGGAAAAAGAAAGAGAGAGAGAGAGAGAGGAGAGAGAGAGAGAGAGGGGTGCCGAGAAAGTGGAGGTGAGACAGGACCTGGCTTTAATGTAGTTTGTAATTGTAAGTGTTTGGTCTTTAATAAAAGCCCAGAGTATTTGGTCAGGCTAATAGACTGGGCTCTCTAAATCCTTCCACGTCATGCATTATTCATCAGCCATTAGCTATCGGCTCATCTGGGAGGCTTTATGAGAGCCATCATCGGCTGCGGGGGCCACACAACGCACGCACACACGCACACGTGCAACCACACACATACACACACAGTAGGGGGGGAAAGGAGGAGATTGGAAGAGAGGGTGCAGGAATGAGGGCTTGGGGGCATGAAGAGCAGTGAGAAGGGGAGGATTATAGGTGGAAGAGAGAGAGAACGGATAGAAATGCAAATACAGGTGTGACATGCAGGAGGAGAGAGGAATATGGAGAGACAGAGAGAGAGAGTGAGGTATAGAATACGACAGAGCCAGAGGGCGATACTGTACTGTACATACTGTATGGAGACAGAGAGAGAGAGGGAGAGAGACAGAGAGAGGTTAAGAGGATTT
>CM076984.1:44162828-44165328 GCA_039105355.1 Benthosema pterotum | reverse complement strand
TTATCCATTCATCCATTGGTCTTCAACTACTTATCCGTAGTTGGGTTGCGGGGACGGGACAACAGCTCCACCAGACACACACTCACACATACACTATGAGGCATTATCGCAGCCTATTCACATTTACGTTTGGCACGTACAGTATGTTCCACATCCAACACACAACGTGGAGAGAATGCGACGGTTCTATCCAGTGAATTTTCTATGGAGACACGAATGGATGAGCACAAGGTCATACATCTAACACGTTAACCACCTATAGGCTTCATGGAAAACATTAACATTACATTAATTTATGCGCCTGAAAATACCATTTTGTGTGTAATTCCAGGTGCTTTGTATGCTTCACACAGACCAGCATGTCACGCATGTTTTATTTTACGCACAAGCCTGGACTCTGTGTGTCCTTGTGTACGTCCAATGCATTTTCCATGGAGACGTGTCAACACGGAGACGCATGTGAGCTGCGTGTGCAATGCATGATATGCGTATTTTCACATGTCATTATGTTTGAATGCATGCATGCATATTATACAATCCATTACAGGACCATTAAAGACTATAGTCTCGAGACAGTAGCTAGTATAGAATTGAGCCTGTGTAGAATGCATGTTAGACACACACAGGACACCGTTCATATGTAATGTGTCGGCATGGATTTGTTGAGCATTCCTACAGACCCTGAACATAATTAGCTCAAATTGGATAGCAGCTATACAGACATGCATGGTTTGCAGAAGCGCCAAGGGCCAGAATAAACATGGTTAAGTTGGAGTTTGTGCGTTATACCCTTTACTACTACTACATTGATGGAGGCATGGAGACCTATCTGTACTGACTCCAAACCCAATTGGAGTGAAATGGTACACAATGGTACTACTGCTATGTACTATCACTACTAATAGAGTTGGAGAGGTACACACATTTCCAAAGTCTGAATAAACCTTAGATAGCATGTCTTTCTCTTTCCATCTTGGGCATTGCTGACTTTTCTCTTTGAGATTATTGACTCCTTGCTTTGATAGCACAGTCTGTCCCTTTGGATTACTGGCTTCAGCTTCGTAAGGCTTAGCTTAAAGATATAGCTGATGAGAGGCTTAGATATGTTAATTTATTTACTGTATTAACTGATAGACTGTTAACAGTACAAACTTTACTTCAGTCAGTGGACTTTTAAGCACAGCATTAGTAACACGCTAGACTCAGGTTCTGTGCTCAGCTTAGGAATGAATATATACTGTACCTACTATTACAACTAGGAGAGGAGAGGAGAGGAGAGGAGAGGAGAGGAGAGGAGAGGAGAGGAGAGGAGAGGAGAGGAGAGGAGAGGAGAGGAAGCAATTCTTCGAGACGCCATGACAGCTGGGCTGTTACCATGGTATCCCGTCCAAACAGGACTGGAGCCAGGACCCCTGTGCGACGTGCGTGTGTGCGTACGTGTGCATGTGTGTGCATGTGTGTGCGTGTGTGTGTGCGTGTGCGTGTGTGTAATGGGTGTTTAGCAGGCTTGCCAGACCTGTCCCGTCTCTCCTCAAAAGGTTCTCATGACCCTCTGCTGTAGCAACAAGGACACACTCCTCTCCCTCTAATTAAAACACAGGCCTGGCATGCGCAGTATAAAGACACACGAAACACGAACGCACACGTGCACGCGCGCGCGCACACACACACACACACACACACGCGCGCGCGCACGCACACACACACGCACGCACGCACACGCACACGCCACGCCCACGCACACACACACACACCCCGCAGGCTCCGTGCTTAAAATAGCCCTAAAAGGAGAGGCATCATTGCTGCTCTCTCCACTCATATCGTAGCTCTGGACACTTCAGCCATCCAGGCAGGAGGACATACACACAGACAGAGAGACAGAGAGACAGACAGACAGACAGACAGACAGACAGACGGACAGACAGACAGACGGACAGAGAGACAGAGAGACAGACAGACAGTAGCCTCGTAAGCTGCGGTCATTTACCGATATAAATGTCATCGGTGAATGAAGCTCTGTATTTTTACTGCCTCCGCTCCAGGGGTGGATGTAACATGTCTCATTTGGGGGGAGCAAGAGAACATGTTGGAGGGGCAAGAGAAAATGCTATACCATTTTCAGTTACAGGACTTTTATTAGTCAAGTAAAGCATCAGTAATAGCATCAGTTGTTGTTGAAGTTGCAACAGACACGCAGCATGCATAAAGCTAAAGGTCTGACTCAGAGAGTTTTCTGTTTTCAATGATGAAATGCTGTTGGTTTAGTGGTGACACAGCTGTACTGTAGTTAGTAGCAGTAGTAGTGTTTCAGATCATTTTAAATAGAAGCACTTTAATTTGAAATATCTTGGGTTGTTTTGCATGCCATCGTGTTTGGTGGGGCAGACTGGGCATTGCCCCCCCATGCCCATTGCCTAGATCCGCCAATGCTCTCAGAGCAGCAGGCTCTGGCGCACTGCTCTCCCTGCTGCACCACAGGGGAATGGCTGGCCATGTTTCA
>CM076984.1:44155350-44162328 GCA_039105355.1 Benthosema pterotum | reverse complement strand
GAGCTTGTGATATCTTCTATTTTTGAAAAATTGTGAAAAAATGTTGCGCAAATCTAAAGAATATATTCTAATTGACACCAGACGTACTTTCTGCAGTAAATTCTAGTTTGTGACTAGTTTTTAGTTTTTGAAGCTAGATTCTGACAGATTTAGTTTTCTAGCAATCTGTGTTCCTGTGTAGTGATCTTAAACAGGTTTCATGCCAAGGACCCCAGAATTGTCCATATTTGGCTGCAGACCCCCATCTGAAAAAAACACATAGTTTCAAGGGATCCCCCAGATGCAAAATTTTGAGTTAAAAAAGTTTGCTCCCATAATATCATATTCAGAGATTTGCAGCAATTTTCACAATTTTCAAAAATAGCAGAACAACAAGTCATGTCGCGCCACTCGGTGGCGCGACATGACTTGTTGATCTGCTATTTTTAAACAGATAAAACACAAACGCGTTTCAGGACACAAAGGTTATTACAAGGGAATGGATAGGTATAGTGCTAGCTGATTGTGACTTGTCTTCATCATTTCATCTTTTCCATTCCAATCGATATGACATTTGGCACAAAGTGATTGCAGCATAGCGAAGCCTGATTGTAGACAATCGTTATCAATGGGTAATTGTTATTAAACACGGCCTAATGAGGGAAATAAATTAGTCTACCATAGACTTTCCGACACCACCTCAAGTAAGCATTGTTCCGAGAGGCGTTATGTGATCTGATTGAGCCATTTATACATTGATTACGCTACTGTTTGTTTATCAGGCTCTGTGGTGAAAGCCATGTATTAACAGTGGTTTCTCAACCCCCAGGCGTATGGAAAATGGGTCTAATTATAACAATGCATTAGCTGCAAAAGGTGCTCCACTTCCTCCAACCACAGTGCAAAGATACCTGGTCCCACATGATTTTGTTGTTGTTGCTGTTACTATTGTGTCTTTGTTTTCATTGACATAGTGATAGCTGATCTACAAGCTCGCAATACTTGGCTTAGTGTGTAGAACTATGTATAAGTAAAAACTAACTAAGTATAGTTTCACTATACATCATGAATATTTATGGAAAAAAAAACACAAGTCAAAAAATTTAGAGATGAAGTTTCTGGCACGACAACAGCAATATAGCAGCATATACTCCAGCAGTTGTTGTGTTATTAAGTGCATGTGCAAAGGCAGGTCCAGATGGATTGACCACCACAAGTGTCAGATCAATAGTTCTCTCTGTGTTAACTGGCAAGGTCTAGAGTCGACTAAATGTTCTAATAATCCTACATTACACCAAGCCTACAATCAATAGTTTCTACATTTCATCTCTGCAAATTAAACTTTGTCTGAACTTTGTCCGGATCAATGCCTCCGGTTACTTCAAGGAGCTCATACTGGAGTTCAGGAGGAGAGAGGGGGCAGTAATTCAAAATAATACAATTTAATCCTCCTTCTTTTGCAGGGTATATCTGGATCACTGGCACTGCATAATTTCACATATACTTGTATTTGCCTCTGCATTGACCTATCGAGCAAGTGGGCACTATTAATGCAGAGCGGTTGTCTCACTCAGATCCACATTGACACTACAGTATAATTCAGACAGGCGGAGCGTCGCCTTCTGATTCCACTGCCACCCACTCATCTAGTCCATGTCATTGTGTATTTAAGTGAACGTTTGTGAAGATTTTTGTAAACCATGTTTTTTTCTGTTCTGGAACATGAAAAAAGTGGTTTACATTTTTTATTTTTGCCCAGAAATATTTACCCATAACATCCCATATAATGTAATAATTAAAAATATTAATAATTCTTTAAGAAGCACATGTGACATGTCAAATAGGGGTTTTTTCATGCTTCTGAATCCATCCCAAGCATTAGTTTTGCCCAAAAAACATTCCTTGGCTGAAAAGGCCATAGATACTTGCCCAAATGTGCTGACCTCATCACATTTTCCATGATTTCTATGGCCGATTTTAACCCAAGGAATGTTTTTGGGCAAAACTAATGCTTGGGATGGATTCAGAAGCATGAAAAAACCCCTAGTTTGACATGTCACATGTGCTTCTTAAAGAATTATTATATTTTTAATTATTACATTATATGGGATGTTATGGGTAAATATTTTCTGGGTAAAGATAAAAAATGTAAACCACTTTTTTCATGTTCCATAGGGTTCATGAGAACAGGAAAAAACGTGGTTTACAAAAATCTTCACGAAACATTCAGTAAACTAGATTCTGCTACATAACTACATAGACTAATCCGTGGCCACGCCTGTGGAGGACATGCCGTGAAGTGCCTCGGGGTGGAATCTGAACCGGTGTCAGCCTGCTGGACCATAGCCTTATTTAATAACCCTTGCTGTACTGAGTTGACCGCGTTTTGGTGTTTTATCTGTTGAAAAATAGCAGATCTACAAGCTCATATCGCGCCACCGAGTGGCGCGATATGAGCTTGTATCTCTGCTATTTTTGAAAAATCATGAAAATGTGGCAGAAATCTTCGAATATATTATTTCAGAATGAAACATTTTAGCTCAAATCTTTGCTTCTGGGGTGATGCCTAGAAGTTGTTTTTTTTTTTTTTTTTTTTTTTTTTTAGATGGGGTCCGCAGCTAAATATAGATAATTCTGGTGGTCCTGTGAAATATGTTGAGCATCACTGACACAGGAGCATGGAATTTTTTCAGGGAAAAAAACAAGAATCTAGCGTCAGAAACCAGAATTTAGCATCAGAAACAAGTGTCACAAACTAGAATCTGGCGCCACCTAGTGTCAGAAACTAGAATCTCAATGGGTTAAGTAGTGTGTATAGGACGCACACACACACACGGACCGTTGTACTGAGTGACAGAGTCACAGAGCAAGGGAACATTTTCTAAGTGGTACAGTTGATGTTGTGTCAGACATGGCGTGATAGTGTCGTGTGTCTGACACCCACAAGTGTACCACTTAAACCCTATGTACTAGCCCCTCAGGAGGTCTAATTCTCTGCCCACTCATATTTTTTTAAATCTTCGACATTACACCAGGTCTGCTCGCAGAAGATGTCACTAACTGACCCACCCTAAGCTACATTTTCGCCTGAATGTTTACTGATCACACACTGTACATGGCATTACTATACCCATGATATGTGGTTAAAGATATCATTACGTGAAAACAAAAGTATGGTGCGATTAAAAGCAGTGGTTTTCAACCAATGGTCTGGAGAGGGTTCCAGGTGGTCCCCAGCTAAATGATAGAACGTTGATTAACCAGATACAACTCTTGAGAGCATAAAAATGGACCCTTGCAGGTCCATTGGGTTCCATAGATTTAACTATTGACAGAGGGTCCATTTGGTTTCACGTTTACACAGTCAAGAGTTAAAATATTCACATTCATCTTAATCAGCCCACTTTATTAAGAAGTCTACAAAATTAGAGAATGTAGAAGAATGGTCGTTTTGATCTATGTTTGCTTGTTTTATTTGTGTCTGGAATTGTTTTAATCCAGCCTGGAATTGTAAAGTTTTGGGGTCTTTGTTTAAATCTCATTAAATGGTGTTCCGTGGCTCAAATAATGAATAAATAGTGGGCCCTGGTATCTAAATGGCTGAAAACCACTGACTTAAAGGATCCGATGTTTGAGCCAACAGTGTTTTGTGCCCAGATACACTGCTTCATGAAAACAATGCATGATCGCTTAAATCAGGGGTTTTCAACAGGTGGTCCGGGGACCACCAGTGGTCCTTGGGAGGGTTCCAGGTGGTCCCCAGGCTAAATGATGGAAAGGTTATGTACCAGATGTAACTCTTGAGAGTGTGAAAATGAAACCAAATGGACCCGCAAGGGTCCATTTTCACACTCTCAATTAAGTGGGGCTAAAATATTAGCCCCACTTAATTAAGAAGTTTACACTGTTTTGTTCGCAAAATCAAGCCAGGAATTGTGGACAAAACCAACATAATTCTTTAGTTTTAGGTCTTAGGGGTGAAAATGTAATCAAATGGTGGTCCGTGGCTCAAATGCTGAATAAACAGTGGTCCCTGGAGTCAAAAAGGTTGAAAACCCCTGGCTTAAATAATGCTGCCTTTAAAGAAGTGTGGGTACCGAAATAAGCCATAATGCAGCATACGGTAGCATACAGTATACTACCGTAGGTGCAGCTCAGGTTAAAGTTAAAAAGCGCGCTGTGCACAATTCACACGCTTGGTGCAAGCCATAATTCATCCATGTCAGGCAATCATGTTAACATGTTACATGTCAGATTACAGCACACTGGAGCCTGCCTGTGAGGCCGATGAGAGGATTGAGGCACTGGTGTTACAGGGAGGTATACATTCTGCCTCCCATAGATAGTCACGCACACACACACACACACACACACACACACACACACACACACACACACACGCACACGCACGCACGCACGCACGCACGCACGCACGAGTGTCAGCCAGACAGCAGCCCTGGACCGACCTGAGAGCAGGGGCGGATCTAACATTTCCCAATTGGGGGGGGGGGGGGGGCAGGAGAAAATGGTATGGAGGCGGCTTCATCGCCCCCGTGTCGCTTCGCGCCACGGGCGATGAAGTCGCACCCATGCCATTTTCAGTTACAGAACTTTTATTAGGCAAGTAAAGCATCGATAGCATCAATCAGTTGTTGTTGAAGCTGCAACAGACACACAGCATGCATAAAGCTAAAGGTCTGACTCAGAGGGTTTTCTGTTTTCAATGATGAAATGCTGTTGGTTTAGTGGTGACACAGCTGTAGTTAGTTAGTAGCAGCAATAGTGTTTCAAATCATATTAAATATAGGCATTGAAATATTTTGACTTGTTTTGCATGCCATCATGTTTGGTGGGGCAGTCTGGGCATCTTAGGGGCCCATTGCCCCCCCCCCCCCCCCCCCAATGCCCATGTCTAGATCCGCCCCTGCCTGAGAGTCATAAATGGTGGAGGTGAAGGGGAGGTGGAGGTGGGGATGGAAGAGGTGCAGAGGGAGGTGGAGGTGCTATAGGGTCAGGATGGTTTCCTCCAGAGGCCAGGAGGCGATGCTGCATGCTGGAGGCTTCATCATCCACATGACATAGACGGATTACACACACACACACGCACACGCACACGCACACGCACACGCACACGCACACGCACACACACACACACACACACACACACACACACACACACACCTCCTCTCCATCACCATCTCTTTAAATGGTAAATGGTAAATGGTGCATTTATATAGTGCCTTTATCCAAGGCGCTTTACATAGCTTGTGCATCACATTCACCCATTCACACACACATTCATACACTGATGGCAGTGGAAACCATGCAATGTACCTACTAGCACATCAGGAGCAATTAGGGGTTAAGTGTCTTGCTCAAGGACACATCGACACCAACTCTGCGGGAGCCCGGGATCGAACTGGCAACCTTGTGGTTACCATCCGGTTACTCTACCTCTGAGCCACTGCCGCCCCTTTATTTGTCCCTCTCCTTATTAGCATGCTTCCCCCCTTTTGTCTCTCTATCTCTCTCCATCATCAAATCAGTGACCTTTGACCCTTTTACAGCTCCTTGGCTGCGTCTCTCTTTTGTCCTTTTGCTCCTTTTTTCTCCCCTCTCCGATCCCCTCCATTTCTCCTACTGTCACTCGCCATTATGTATGACTCTATGAGTGACATCTCATCTGTCTATACTGTACATTCTGAGCCTGTTAATGTCTCTCTCTCTAACCTCGATCTGCACTCATAAATCCTGCACAAGGACACAGAGAAAGCATGGACTCTCCCTCTGATCCCAGCTCTCCTCAGCATCCCTGCACCCCTTCAGTTCTTACGGGAAAAAAAAGGCAGAATAAACACTCTGCCTTTCTTCTCGTCTTCTCTCAGTCACCCCCCTCCCCCTTCAGTTCTCTTATTTCGTCTATCCGTCCATCTCTGATCTGATGTGAGGACAGTTCTTATTCGCCTCAACGTACTGACCGCTCTTGTATTAACCGAGTTAATACAAGACTGCAGGCTGACGACATTATTCCTTCCTTTTCAATAAACAACACAACATAATAATTCCAAATTGAAACCAATATAATAAATGTCATGATAAAATTGGCCCATACAGACTGTAGGAGTCATCGGATCGTCATATATTTTTGCACTGCAGGAGTGCACATGTTGCAAGACACAGTGCAAAAAGCATGGAATGACTGTCCTGGCTGTGTATATTCCAGGAACTTAACAGCAAACCTCTGTACTCCCGAATGTTACCAGCACAACTTGAGGTTCTACAGGCAAATCCAGTACCCATAATGTTCCGTTAATTTAACCCCTGTTATCAGTATCACGCAGTGAGAGTTCATCAAGATGCAATCCAGACCTCGTCTTTTATCCAAATTCATTTTGACATGTAGCGTACGTGCTGGACACCTCGCTCTTTCGCTCTCTCTCCCTGTACACACAGAAATAGGTTTGAAGAATGTTTGTGATAGTGTACATAATTCTCTCTGTCTCTCTAATAACCCTCTCTCTCTCTCTCTCTCTCTCTCTCTCTCTCTCTCTCTCTATCTATCTATCTATCTATCTATCTATCAAATGTGCTAGAGATTCATAAACGTTCAGGAGGGAGTCTGCGAGGGCTTTTATTGGCAATGGATCTTCTCACAGCTCCTTTCACATGCACAGCAAGCAAAAACCTTGTTGACAAAGACCAATGTCCATGCCAGATCGGGAGTGTTTTGGGCGAGTAGCCAAAAATGCTCATCAACATTATAATCAGTGCAGATATCATGCGGTGTGTAGTACGTGCCACGAGCAAACGTGTTCAAATGGTGTCTACAACGTAAACCGCACTGCTGCCACACAATCATGTATCATCAAGTAAAGCCTAGATTACTCTATGGATTGAGGTGTCCAAACATCCAGTTTTAAAGGTCCCTGCGTGCTCACAGATGATCTGGGCTGCCCCAGTAATTGTCAAACACCATTGATATTTATCTGGACTGGATGA
>CM076984.1:44137850-44150350 GCA_039105355.1 Benthosema pterotum | reverse complement strand
CTCCATCTGCTCCTTGGTCTGCCCCAGGGTCTCCTCCCAGTGGGACATGCTGTGAGGACCTCCCTAGGGAGACTCCTGAGAGGCATCCTAACCAGATGCCAGAAATACCTAAGTTCCTTTCCAGGCGAAGAAGCAGCGGTTCTACTCAAACTGAACTTCTCAACCTATCACTAATGGATATGCCAGACACCTGTCTGAGAAGTCATTTCAGCCACTTGTATTCGCAACCTTATTCATTTGGTCATGACACTTCATAACCGTAGGCGAGATTAGGAATGACGACTGCTTGGTAGACAGAGAGCTTTGCCTTCTGGCTCAACTCTATTTTCATCACAACTAGAGATGCCCGATATTGACTTTTTTACCGATATCCGATATCCCGATATTATCCAACTTCTAATTCCCGATACCGATATCAACCGATATCAACCGATACCGATATATGCGGCCTCCAGTGGTGGAAAAATAACAGAAACTATTACTATACAAATATTTAATATAAATAAACATTTAGTATAAATACGAATTCATGTTATAGCCTAGAAATACTCCATACAACTATAAATTCAACATGTAGCCTACTTGAGTAAAGTACAAAAGTAATGGTATAAACATGACCGTAGCGCTGAGTCTACATCTCTGTAAATAGTCATAATTTCCAGTTTGTAAATACCGATACCGATATTTTCCGATATGAAATTTGAAAGCTTTTATCGGCCGATAATATCGGAGGGCCGATAATATCTGCCATCTCTAATCACAACAGTTCGGTATTTGTAGCAACTTCAATACCGCCACTGTCACTCCGTTACTCCTCCATTCTCCCCCCACTTGTGAACGAGGTTCAAAGTTTTTTTTATTTGTCACTCAAATGGTGTGTGTCAAGACATACACAAGGATGAAATAACGTTTCCCACTCTTCCACAGTGCCACAAGACAATAGACAGAAGACAACAGAGAGCAGCAAGTAACGGCAGTGCGTCGGATGAGGCAGTAAAGTGCTATCTGACTGTACAACCTAAATGTAGTGTAAATAAGAGCTAAGATGTAATAAACATACTATAACATATACTGCAATATACTGTAATGACTATGGCAACTGCTGGTAACTAACAGCTATGCTATGCTAACTATGACTGTCACACCCTAGTATAAATGAGGTATTAATAGTCTACAACAGGGGTTTTCAACAGGTGGTCCGGGGACCACCAGTGGTCCTTGAGAGGGTTCCAGGTGGTCCCCAGCTAAGTTGGTTAACCACATGTAACTCTTGAGAATGTAAAAATGAAACCAAATGGACCCTTGCGGGTCCATTTGGTTTCATTTTCACACTCTCAAGAGTTAAAAACATTCATCTGAATTAGCACTATTTACTTAAGAAGTCTACACTGTTTTGTTTGCAAAATCCAGCCTGGAATTGTGAACAAAACCAAAAGAATTCTTTAGTTTTAGGTCTTTGAGGCTAAAATGTCATCAAATGGTGGTCCGTACGTGGCTCAAATCCTGAATAAATGGTGGTCCCTGGGATGAAAAAGGTTGAAAACCCCTGGTCTACAAGGACCCAAGTATAGTAAAGTGACGAGTCTCCCCTAGATACTTAAACTGATGCGCTTTGTTTTTAGGGCATGCCATGCTGTCTCTCGTTTCTCGCTGTTTTGTTTTTCCAATAAAGGTGTCCAATCAGCAAGAACCTTATCAGTATGACTGGTGAGTATGACATTTAAACAAAATGGCTTCCAATTCAACACTGCACTCCTTTCATCCTTTCTCTCCGAGAACATGGGATGCCATGTTTGTACATGACCGTGTGTGTGTGTGTGTGTGTGTGTGTGTGTGTGTGGGGGGGGGGGGGGGGTGGGGGGGGGGGGGGGGGGGGGGGGGGGGGGGGGCGTGTGTGCATGTGTGCGTGTGCGCGTGTGTGGTCGAAGTAGTAAGATAAGACATGGCAGTTAATCTCGTTTGTGTGCATATGCAAATACAGATCAGAGCCAACAATATTTGTGCGAGCTTCAGATCAGTCATGCAGGCGTGCGCGCACGCATGCACACACACACACACACACACACACACACACACACACACACGCACACACACACACACATACACACACACACACACACACACACACACACACACACACACACACACACGTGCACGCACAATCACTCTAGCAGAGGCAATGCAGTTGGCAGTGTGTTGCAGTGTGTAAAGCTGGTGGTTATACTTTAAACCTGTAGACCTTGCAAATCAAACATTTATACCAAGACCACCATGACGCACGCGCAAAACACACACACACACACACACACACACACGCGCGCACACGCACACGCGCACACACACACACACACACACACACACACACACACACACACACACACACACACACACACTTTTAGGGACTTTCATACTCACTAAAGAATCTGATGGAAATAACATCATTTCAGATGATCATCAACAAACAACACGGTTCATTCAACAAAGCACACACTGAAATCATTGAAAATATGACCAGTGAAAACCTACAGTATGGCAACCTATTCCATCCACTATTCTCAACCACTGGTGGTCCCCGGACCACTGATGAAAACCACTGATATTACCTTTCATTTGGTGGGCAGGATACACATGCCCCCTCAAGATCCGGCCCTGGGTTTTACATACTGTAAGCACTGTACGTGTGAGTGCCCACTGCCTACACCAGGGGTCGGCAACCCAAGATGTTGAAAGAGCTATTTAGGACCCAAAATTAAATTCAAAATCTGTCTGGAGCCGCATTTTATTATTATTTTTTTCCTGAGAGTGTGCAAATGGTTCCATTTGCACACTCTCAGAGAAAAAGGTCCTCAAAGAAAATTCATTAACATGGTGAAACACCTTTCTTCAGAAATGGAGTTTCTAAAAAAAAATAAAAAAAAATAAAGGAGTTTTACAGAACTCCATTTCTAGTCCACACAACATCTCTAAGGTATATTAATGACATAGTAAACTGAATAAATCTTTGAAAATGGGTGGTTCAGATTGAAAGCTCCACCTCTGATAACTGCTGGGCTTTTTTGACATGGCCAAGTGCTACTTTAACTGGCAACTGTCAGACAGCGCAACGCGTTTTGGGTGCTGTCAGTGACTGAAATGTTTATATTATTTTGGTGTGGATCACCCCAGTGTGTGTATGTAATAATGCTACAGCCACTGAGCCACTAGGGCTGTGTTCTAGAGCCGCATGCGGCTCCTGAGCCGCAGGTTGCTGACCCCTGGTCTACACCAAGAGAGTTTGTCAACTGCATAAATATAAAAGGGAGATAAATTTCTCCCTCAGGAGACAAATGGAGTAAACCTTGAATTTGAACTGTGAGGCGAGGTGGTCCCCAGGCTAAATGATGGAAAGTTGGTTAACCAGATGTAACTCATTGCGGGCGTCAAAATTAAACCAAATGGACCCTTGTGGGTCCATCCTTGCGGGTCCATTTGGTTTCATTTTACACTCTCAAGAGTTAAAATATTCATCATGTGAATTAGCCCAAGTCTACACAACTAGAGAATGTGGAAGATTAATTGTCATTTTCATCTGTATGTTTGACTGTTTGGTTTCCCAAATCCAGCCTGGAATTGTGGACAAAAGCAAAATAAATACATAGTTTTGGGGTCTGTGGGGCTAGAATGACTACAGTAAAATCAAATGGTGGTCCATGGTTCAAATGCCAAATAAATAGTGGGCCCTGGTGTCAAAAAGATTGAAAACCACTGCTTCATATGAAAAACCTTGGAGTTGCCCACCCTGCAACTCTTCCAGCCCACCCCAGTAGGGCTGGATAAATCTGGCCCTGGTAAAGCCTCTGCATTTATTTTTATTATTAACATATTCACAGGGCATAAGTCTAAACCAACGGGTAAGTGTCACTGACGTAGATCTAGCCGTTTGTCAGTCTTTCTAGTGGTTTACAATCGATCATGCAACAATAGCTCAAGGTTGCGGTCGAGTGAGCAGGAATTGAACCGTAGGTAAGTAAGATGGCGGGCGGCCTCCGTCCGTTTTTCCAAATGCTTTTTTTTCACCACCCGATTGCGTTTTGGGTCAAAATAAGCCTTATAAAAATGAGGGCATTCCGCTTTCTGCTAGGGGTCAGTGTGCATATTTATACTGCACTGAGTAGCCAAATGCCCTGGTCTGCTAGAGCAGTGGTTCCAGGGGGTCCCCAGATAAATGATAGTTTGAAAACAAATGGAACCAATTCCATTTTGTGCACTCTCAATTAAATCAACATTAATTTTACAATATGCTGCGAATTTGGGGTCCCAGAGACCAAAGCCATTACATGGGGCTCTGTAGACTAATGCATGTCAAACTTAGTTGCAATCCTTGAAATTAAACGAGTTGAGAATCACTGTTAAGAGTCGTAAAAAAAAATCTTGTCTTGTGGGGCTTCCTTGGCATATATCTTCTAATGGGGATTTGCGGGGCTCATTAGTGTCAAATAGGGGGTCCTTGTTAGGAAAAAGTAAGGGAAACAATGTCTAGAGAGTATTCAAAGTCTGTAGTGAGTTTGAAATCACCCAGTGACTCTGTGCATGATATTTAGAGGAGGGACCCAGCACGGCTAATAAACAAAGGCATCGTACTTGCTTGTTATTGCATCGTATTTTTCCTGTAGCATTTTTTCTGGTATTTCTATTGCCATTTTAACTGCCATTTGTTAGCTATGCTGTCTTGTTGCTGTGATGACGAGGAGCCGAAAGCCAAGAACTTTACTCTTGTGTCCTTGCATAATGGGATGTAACGATAAAAGAATATTCAATATACTGTATAACCCCATTCTCCGTGTTGTAGACGGCAGTGTATCATACTAATGAAGTGAGTTGGTGTGATTTGTGTTTGTGAGTGTGTCCGTGTGTTTTTACGTGCACATGCGCAACACATAAAATAACATAACATCAGCCATAATAGGCCTTTGGGTGAGATGCATAACATGAATCGTTAACACTATGATCCATAACAACCGGTAATTATGCACATATTAAACAGCTCTATGTAGATATCTATACATCAGTGGATGACAGTACCACCCGCCGGTACACACACACCAATACGACCTAAAACATATTTATTATCGATATAAGGCACCGTGAACGAGGGCTGTCCTGTATTCATAGTAGATTTTCTACGGTAAGCAACAATAAATTATGTTTCTGGTAATTAATTATTCATTAAAGCCCCAACAGTACAGACGCTGGCTTGGGTAATTAAAAGTGAGAACCAGACACTGTGACTCATCTAATTATCAGCCGCTATAAGTTTGTTAACATATTAACCCGCATTAATTAATTATTGATGGTCCTTTTTTTTTTCCTTTTTTTTTGCGCTATAGTTCCCCCAGCTACAAATGCGCGGCGAGGCGACGCGTCGCCCACCATATACTCACAAACGGAGACAGAATCCGCAATAGCTATATATGCTAATGTGTTCGCGAACAAACATTTAGCCTTTTTGTGTGAAAACATACAGCTTGGCAATAATTGCCACCATGGAGGTGGCGGACAAAGTCAATTATAAAAAGGCAATTGAAATGCTTTGGAGTAGAAAAGCTCCCCGAAAGGCTGGATTTGCGTGGAGAGGCGGAATATTATGTCCCACCGTTTCCCAACACGAAGCGGACAAATGGGGGACAAACGCGCTACAAGTCAGGGAACCGTGCCGAAGCCTGCGGCATAGACCAGGGATGGCCATGCAGCGTTTTGATACATGATTCAGCTTTTTATTCGTGATCACTCAAGTTCCTAACAGTGAAAACCTCTTTACTTTTATTTGTCACAAGGGTAAATTAGCTTTGGCCTCTTTCCATCCTACAATTCTGTCGTATTCATCCATGGCGAACAGTTCACGAATTATGTGGAATACACATGTACAGTATACAGATGTACAGGCTACACACAGAGACAGAGAATGCATTGTGCATGTACAGAATAAGCCAATAATTTAATAATAATTATGAATGAGTCAATACATTTACCTCACGGTCTACTGAGTACGGTAGACCATGATCAAACTGAATGCAAGATCAAAGGAAAGAAAGAGCTCCATGATTTACTGATTCTACCTGCCTATACTATGAACAATGCAAGAACCCTCCCTACCTGTCACACTGACACAATTGCCTTTGACGGACCATTATTCCTATATACTGTAGTATACTGTTCCTTTGTGGATCTACCATTTTGGTTGTTAACTGTGATATGTTTGACTACAACAGTACCATTGTATTGGACCTGCCTTTTTCACCTCAGGTGTGTCATTGTGTACAAAGTACTGTATGTAATGTATACCTGCTGCTACTGAATGTGGACCAGCCAGTGCATTGCCAGTCCTCCATGTCTAACCTCATGTACTATACATCTTGTACTGTGTGCACATTCATGTAGATCAGGGGTGCCCACACTTTTTTGCCTTGAGAGCTACTTTCAAAATGAGCGGCTCAACAAGATCTACACATCCAAAAATGGGATTATTCCATTACTGAAAATCCATGTCAAGGCCGATAGAAAGTTTGAGCTTTGAAATAGTGGTGATGGTGTTACTTACTGTTATAGTGTTTAAGTATAATGTGCTTACAATGAAAAACAGAGGGAGAGAATTGGAAGGTTTTCTTGTATATGCTACTACTAACGTTTGAGAACAGAATTTGGGGTTTGGGGTTTGTAATGTTTCACGCTTTTGTCCACAACTGGGAAAGAGAACTGGCAAAACATTGGTAAAAAGAACAATTATTCTCCATTTTCTAATTGCGTGGACTCTTGAGATTGTAACTCTTGAGAGTGTAAAATGAAACCAAATGGACCCGTAAGGGTCCATTTGGTTTCGTTTTAATGCTCTCAAGAGTTACAGATCTATGGGGACTGCCGTGATCTACCGGCACGGTCTGTGTGATCTACTGGTAGATCACGATCTACCTTTTGGCCCCTGATGTAGATTTTATGTGTTCTCCTTGATTCACGCCTTCCTCTACCACATGTCTTTCTTTACTGGAAAACAACAAAACGATGGACTACAGAAACTAATCTCACCTCAACTGATTTACGCCTGCAACACTTGCAGGTGCTGTGACATTACAACGGATTCTAATTCACATGAATAATAAATGCGACATTGACTACCTGCTGGGAGAAAAAAAAAGTTTCATGGACATAACAAAAAATACAACAAATATTTATGGAACTTTTGAATTACTGATGATAGCAAATCCTGTTTCATATACAAAGGGCATTTTAGTACTTGGTTTTATAAATCAAGATGAGATTTACTTTACAATCTGACAGCACATAATAAATATATTGCAGAGTTATTCTGTAAATATAAAACCTGCTGTTTTTGTCTGTGTCAAAGTGTTTTGTCTGTGTCAAATTTGTCACAGCTCTGCCTGCCTGTGTCCCTTTTGTGGAGATCTCCGGTGCTATTACTACAGTATGTTCACCATATCCTGTATATTGGATCGCTGTCTATAGATATAGGGCAGTGGTTTTCAACTTTTTTCATCCCAGGGCCCACCATCTATTCAGCATTTGAGCCACGGACCACCATTTGATGACCTTTTAGCCCCCACAGACCCCCCCAAACTAAAGATTTCCTTTGCTTCTGTCCATGACCATTAATCGTCCAGTTGTGTAGATTAGGAGTGATTCGCATGATGAATATTTTAACTCTTGAGAGTGTAAAAATGAAACCAAATGGACCCGCCAGGGTCCATTTGGTTTCATCTTTACGTTCTCAAGAGTTACATCTGGTTAAACAACTTAGCTGGGGACCACCTGGAACCCTCTCAAGGACCACTGATATAGGGCATATCAGGTTTGTTTATGGTCATGTCTGAGTGATGCAGGCCGTGGTCTGCCCAACCAGTTCAGCATGTACATTTTCCCCCACAACTGTTGCTGCATATTACACCAACAACATGTGCGCTCATTTCATCACACAGCTTTCTGATGGAAATGCCTGAATGAATTGGGCAACCATAGTAATGTCTGTAGACCTGTTGAAAAGATTTTGTCCATTCTCAGTACGTCTGTGAAATCCACACACGTCTGTTCACTCGGACAACTCAAAGCTGACATCCCTGAAATCAGTATTGATCTTAAAATGGCCGGACAAATCCCTGCCTGCTGAAGGCTGATTTCTTATGTTTGGCGAAAATGTGCTACATGTAGGGCTGCCGTGATTGCCTTTCCGTCTATCTGCCAACATTGTTAGTTGGGCTTTCAACTCCCTCACTTTCCTCTTTCTCGGTTCACAGTTGGCTGGAAAATAATTGTTGAATGATTTGTGTTGTGCCCAAAAACAGTGTAGTTTTTTCCATATTCCCCTTCTTTGCGAGCAGTGACAACAGTTGATGCAGATGGACAAGTATATTTCCATTCGAAACCCCTAAGCAAAGAACAAATTCCTTTCCTATTCTGCATAGAAATACTGTATCTTCTGCCACTTTCCGTCTCTTCCTAAACTCATTGTCAATGCTGTTGTCTCGTTAGCCGGAAAATAGTATTAAACATGCACACCTGGACCATTAGTAGGAAGAGATTGCAGACTGGGGCATATCCTAATAATGCAGTGCACCGCTCCGCTGTCATAATGGCTGTTTTTGTCAGACATCTGAATGGTTGTTTTTGTCGGATGGTGTTAATGGCTGTTTTCGTCGGATGGCATGAATGGTTGGATGGCGCTAATAGATGTTTTAGTGGGATGGAGGAGGCGTTGGCAGAGCTGTAGCAGCGGCGCTGGGAAACAGCCTCCTTCGGAAACCGCAATAAGACCAGGGACATTACCTTGGATTCTGTGACCAATGTTTCTTCTGGCTGTTGAATGATTATTTTTTCAGATTAATCACAGCTTCAAAATTAATATAATCATGATTAATCACAATTCGAACTACTGTATGACAAAATATGCCATGTTTTTCCTGTATATTGTTGTGGAAACGGAAAGATAAATGACATACTGTAATAGTGTAATATCAAGGGGCCATCATTTGATAGGCGTACAGTTCCTGTCAAAAATGTTTTTTAATGAAAAATTAAAGGCAAGTTATTGTCTTTTTGATTTAATATTGACACTAGGGGAGCTTATAGGCAGCTCCTGTTGCTTATTGATTTTAATTGGTAGCCTGTGGCTGTGTAACATTCCATGTATATTTTAAAATGCTATCAATATATTATTTCAAGTGAGTTTTGGCCTTATAGATCAAAGATACATGTGCTAAGTTTTTTAATGAATAGATTTTCAACTACATGTGCTAAGTTTTTAATGAATACATTTTCAACTGAGTGTAATGAACTGCTGGGAAAGACCCTAATTGAGAGAAGTGCATTACATGAGAGCACATGGAATATAACAAGGCAGGATTACCTCTCTCCATATCGTTTGATTAAGGCATATCAAAAATGACTTATACACCCAATGGAAATATATTAATTGATAGAGTAAAGACCACTTGGAATTATTAAAAGCGGTCAAGGATTCAAAAAGAACAGAAACGATGAACTATCAAGAATTTGCCATGCAGCCCTGGTGGCCTCTGTTTGGATTCAAGCTGGAAGTCATCTGACTGCAAGCTCAAAATGCAATGTGCTCAAATACACACTTTTAGATACGCAGAATGACAGCAATGTTGTCAGAATATAATATACCACTTGGGATTAAAACAATCTCCATGGACAACCATTTAATGACACCCCAGAGGCCCCAAACTAAAGTTTTCATTTGGTTTTATCCACAATTCCAGGGTGGATTTCGCAAACAAAATAAGCAAACATGGGTCAACTCAAAATGACAATTTTTCTGCATTCTTTGATTGTGTTGACTTCTTAATTAAGTGGGCTAATTCAGATGAATATTTTCCACTCTAGAGAGCGTAAAAATGAAACCAAATGGACCCGCAAGGGTCCATTTGGTTTCATTTTTACGCTCTCAAGAGTTAGATCTAGTTAACCAACTTTCCATCTTTTAGCTGAGGACCACCTGGAACTCTCTCATGGACCACTGGTGGTCCCCGGACCACTGGTTGAAAACCAATGCTGTATATCATAGAAAGTGTTACCAAAACAGTCTTTCTGCCCTGAGAAGTGAGTCTGCAAGGAGGCAGCAACCACAGCCCAGCACCCACAGTGGAGCTGTCATGGGTTGTTGCTTTCACTATTAGTAGATTCTACAAAATGTCTTCTAAAGTTTTCTGGGAAAAAATGTTTCTATATCAGTGGTTCTCAAACTATTTCATGTCCAGGACCAATATGATAGTCTGCATTGTGCTGCCGATCAACCCCAATCTGCACACATGCATGCACGCAATGCACATGCATGGATGGCCAGATGCACACACCCATATGCCCACTGCACAGGATGAGCGTTGTACTTTGCCATGTACAGTAACTCTATGTGTCACTCACTATCATTCCTCTGTTAATGTCTTAAAGAATTCACAGCAGTAACAAACTCCAGTTTCAGATGTGTGCAGGCACGCACGCACGCACGCACGCACGCACGCACGCACGCACACACGCACGCACGCACGCACGCACGCACGCACGCACACACGCACACACACACACACACACACACACACACACACACACACACACACACACACACACACACACACACACAAAACTCTTTCTCGCCATTCAACCCCACCCATTGTCCCCACTAAGGCCAAGTTACCCATCTGTGTGTGTGCGTGTGTGTGCGTGCGTGCGTGCGTGTGTGTGTGTGTGCACGTGCGTGCGTGCGTGCGTGTGTGTGTGTACAGTGTGTGTGTCGGTGTGTATGTGTGCAAGAGCCTATGTGTCAGGATGTCCTTGAACATGTGCCAGTGTGCGTGTATGTGCGTGCGTGCACACGTCCATGTGTGTGTGCAAGTGCGCGCGTGCACACAAATGTCACACACACATGCGTGTACGTCCGTGCATGCTTGCAGGCGCCTGCCATGCGCGCGCAGTTCACCTGGAGTAAAGGTAATGTATTCTCCAGTGCTGTCAGCTCACCTGCATGCCTCTCCTCTCCCCTCCTCTCCTCTCCTCCCGGAGGAGCAGCCGTTCCTTCGCTCCTTCGCTGGTTCTCAGGCCCTGACAGGCAGGCAGGCAGGCAGGCTGCCAGCAGCCACCATCTCAGCCAGTTAAAGGGACACGCGTGTCAAATCCCCCATGATCACTCTGACGCTGTCATCCTGACACCCCCTTTAACAAGCCCCCTCTAACAAACTCTGCTCCCGCCGTGGGGGGGGGGGGGGGGGCTCCAGAGCATAGCATTATGCAGGGATAAACCTGTCACTCACAGACGCACACGCGTGCGTGCATGTTTGAGCCTTTGGCCTGGAGCCTGCATCACTTATTGACTCTGGGTTGCGTTCCAGACACTGTTGTGAGGTTTTAGTAATCAGTGGGAAGCTATAACCCCACACCAACCCCCCTCACCTGCCCCTCCCCTCCCCTCCCCTCCCCTCCCCTTACAAACAAGCTTGCTGTCAGGTCTGCGCCCAGAGCCGGCGGGTGAATAGAGCGGGGGGCGATTCACTTCCAGCGACTCGTGTTTTCTTATATATATGGTTCCTTGGCGGTGGCCCAAAGATTTACCTGAGATTACCTCCCCCTCCCCCCCTGTCCTGTCCTCTGCTGAAAAATGGTGCTTAATCTATATTAGACGGGAACCCCTAGTGGTAGTTTTACCCTAGTTGACGGGAACCCCTACAGGGGTTCTGTACAGTACAGTATGTACAGTATCAAAAAATGTCAAAAAATTGAAGTTTTTCAATACAAGGTATTTCAGAGACATTTTTAGAATCGGGATAGTCTACAATGGGTTAACAGCTCAGCCTCATTAGGCCGCATATCGGAGCTATGCGTGTGCGCGTGCGTGTGTGCGTGCATGTGACTGTGTGTGCGTGTATCTATATACGCGTGTGTCCTGCGTCTCCAAGGGGGGGCCGAGTGGTGAGTTTTCAACATCTGTTGAACAACGGAGCTTCAAGTACGTGACCTCACAGCTGCTCCTGCTGCTGCTGCTACCGCTGGCGGAGCAGCCGCAACTCTTCATCTGTAAGTTAGCCGAAAGCTGCAAAAACACTCTCGGAAGAGAGATGAACTTCTTAATGTTGCTGCTCACTGATCCATGTCTGCTGCTGCAAGAAGAAGAAGAAGCAGAAGCCATCGCCGTTCCTCCCTAATTACCGCCGACGACGCCGAGGAGAGAAAATGAGCAGCGGCAGAAATAGTACGACCTCGTGGCCCCTCTCTCCGCCTGCTTTGCATTATCATAGAGAGCGCTGCTGTTTTGCCAAGCGGCGTGATTAATTCATGTCTGTATCATTAATGCACGAATGTCCAGGGGCAAAGACGAAAAAGCTGCAGTCAATGTGAAACTAAACACAACCGGCAGGCAAACCCGCGAAATGCAGTTTGCGCGCCGCGCTGTGCGAAGCCCTGCGGTGACGCACACCGAGAAAAAACCCGAAAGCTCGTTTGTT
>CM076984.1:44115350-44132850 GCA_039105355.1 Benthosema pterotum | reverse complement strand
AATCTATGGATTTTCCAGGTTCCAGGTGGGCTCCGCAGACTAAATGATAGAAAGTTGGTTAACCAGATGTAACTCTTTGAGAGCGTAAACATGAAACCAAATGGACTCTAGCGGGTCCATTTGGTTTCATGTTTATGCTCTCAAGAGTTATGATATTCACCATCTAAATTAGCACCACTTAATTAATAAGTCATAAGTCATGTTCATTTTGGTCTAATTTTTATTTTTTTGCCTCTTTTGGTGCGAAAATCCATCCTGGAATTGTGAACAAAACCAAAAGAAATCTTTAGTTTTGGGGTCAGTGGGGTGAAGATGTTGGTAAATTGTGAAAAAGTTGAAAACCACTGCTCTAGCATATAGCACCTGACTATAAGCCTGGTGCGGCTTATAGTCAGGTGCGGCTTATACAAGGAAAAATCAGTATTTTGCCCCAAATTTAGCTGGTGCGGCTTATATTCAGGTGCGGCTTATAATCCAGAAATTACGGTACATGTAATAAATGCTTAAACATGTATACCTTTCTGCAAAACATTACTCTATAAGCTACTGCATATCTCAAAGACTGGCGGGTCAAACTGAAACACAAATATGTCAAATCGTAGCTATGATATCCTGCTTCCACATGGAATTGATAAAAACAAAAATGTAAAATCCCCCAATGACTCATCTTCAGTTGTGCTGGGTCACATTTATGTTCCTACTTTGTTCTAATAAACAGAATTACAGTATGTAAGTCTTTAAGATATAGTAGAATACTGTAGGTAGGTAGGTTAAAATGGTAAAAGGGTAAATGGTGCATTTATATAGCGCCTTTATCCAAGGCGCTTTACATAGATTGTGCATCACATTCACCCATTCACACACACATTCATACACTGATGACAGTGGAAACCATGCAAGGTACCTACTAGCACATCAGGAGCAATTAGGGGTTAAGTGTCTTGCTCAAGGACACATTGACACTAACTCTGCGGGAGCCCGGGATCGAACCGGCAACTTTGTGGTTACCATCCTGTTACTCTACCTCTGAGCCACTGCCAATGTGCATTGTACATTGACAGAACGATAGTGTCTTTAAATAGAAGTCTTATTTGGTTTAGGGACTTTGGTTTGAGCTTCACCCAGCTAATATACAGCAGCTACTCAGGTGGTGTTGATGATGAGCGCTCAGGACAGGACCTTTTGGAGGTTAAGTACCGACACGTCAACACATGGACCGGCCAGCAGGCAAACTGCTGACCTTCTGATTAACAGATGGCCTCGCTCCCCAGCCCAAACAAACGTCTTCATAGGGAAAACCTTTATACATGTTTTTTATAGATAGATATAAGTCTTAATATACTGTATAAAAGGCTTTATAGAGAGTATAGATGTCGTTTCAAAGAGAAATCTTTATAAAGAGTAGTCCTTATAACTGTCAGCTCACAGCAAATTCTTTCTGTCTCTCTGCCATGCCACAAAAAGGATGGCGTGAAGGTTAAGCCGCGAGGCTCCCTGAAGTACGAAGAATACCAGAATAGTCGGCCCAAATAAAACCCAGACCAGTCGAAATGTTGCGACATTGAGGCGTCAGAAAACTGAGCGCACGGGATGGCTGTTGCAGCCTGAAAGAGGGAGTTTGAAATACATTGTTTTCAACAACGGCGGCAGAAATAAGAGCCATGTGTGCAACATCTGATTTAAAGTATTGCACAGCTCTCTGTAATGTTTAGGCTATAGGCCTATTAGTAGTAGTACAAAACGTTTTAAAATAAAGGGATTTATAATCATCAAAGCTGGGTTGTTAGTGTGTATACTGTAGTAAGTTACCTAACATAAAGGGATTTATAAACATCAGTCTGCTGCCTGATGTTTTTGCTATATCCTATAACAATCCTAAAACAATCTAAAACAAAGATAATGAAGTCTATGTAGAAGAACCGCCATTGGACTGATCCCAATGATGGCTCTTTAGTGAACAGAGTTTGCGACGGCGTAACTCTGTCTCTACTCAGGGTCTACTTTTTTGGGGCCGGTCTCCCTGTTACCAGCACGAAGGTCACACCCACGGGAAGAACCTTCACATCAAAAACCATGAGCAACGCCCCCGAAGTTCACTAGTTCTTCTACCCTGTTCTACCCTGTGCTCCCTGTTCTTCTGGCACCCTTCCTCCTCCTCCGCCTCCTTTTATTCTAGGAATCAAATCAATATCCACTGGGAATAGTGAAAGTTAGGGAGAATAGAAATACGTGGAGCCGTGCCAATGCAGACGCTGGAGCCGTGCTCCGTATTTACTGCCGCTGTGACACTTGAAGAATGGAGACACTTCTCCAGTACATTTCTCTGGCATACGCCCGTATCGATCCCTGCTGGTTGGCTCCCCGCCGCCGCCAACCTCAGATTGTTCTGCACACTAGCTGAGTATGAGTGACAGGAGAGGCCACGGAGGGGCCGTGGGTGGAGGCTTGACTGACAGGCCTGTGGATAAAGTCTCCGGCGTGAGCCCGGGACTTAGAGCTGGCCAGGTGTGTGGGCGTGATTGGAGAGAGAAACTGGCAGGTATACCAGACTCTTTTCCCCCCTCCCCTCCGCTCCGCTTCCCAGGGGGGGCGTCTGTCATTTTCTGTTCCTACGCAACTTCAGTGAAGGCCACACCAGATGTTACCTCTCCAGATAAGTATTCTTTTCTGTTTATTTATTCTTCTCCCCGTTGGGTTGTCTTTACATGTGTGGTCTTGTGTAGTTAAAGGTAGGGGAAGTGATTTCACTTTTGTCAGATATCACCCCAAAAAATATTTTTTTTCTGTTAAAATGCTCTATTATAAGGTGTGCAGACCATATATGGAGTTTCCCCCTCCCCCACGTTAGCAGAGGAGCTAATAAAGGTTCCCCAGGTGGTGGTGAATTCTCCTCCAATCAGGATCGAGCAGCAGGTTCACATAGTGTAGCTACTGTTGGGCGCCCCTAGTGCACCAGGCTGGTACTACACCATGAATTTCAAATCACTTACCCTACCTTTAACCACTTATTCACTAAGTAAGTAGCCTTGAGAACCAATGGTCTCGAGGGATCCATAGGTCCAATGGACATGACGGATGCCGCCGTCACTCATTTGGATCCAACCCTCGATACAGTGAGCTAAACAGGGAGGCATTGGATTTTCATAGTCTTTGGTATAATATGGCTGATGAACTCCTGACCTCCCGATCTCAGGATGGACTCTAGCCACAAGGCCACTGAGATGGCATTTATTCATTTATAAGCCCTATTCAATACTACAGCGGCTTTATCAAAAGCACAAGAGTCGTTCACCCTCTCATAGACCGCGGCTGAAACCAACAATGCACCAACCTATGGTCAACAGCAGTATTTCAGTGTCTTGCTCAAGGCGATAACTCTGGCGGAGGCTGGGATCAAACTGGGAACATTTCATCCAACAATAAAGGGTCCCTCGACATGCTGAGGCAACTGCTGCCCCAACACCCCCACCCCACCCCTTCCACGCTCACAATACAACATCATCCAACGGGAACACATCTACACACTTTGACACACATTTGTGCCACAATAAGCCGCAAACCAGCTTTCGGTTTGCACAATGCGATTTTTGGACCAGCAGATGGAGTGACTGATGGAGACGCATGCAGGTACAGTATGTATGGTATGGACTAGTTGTATGGACACTGCATGGACACAAGGCAGCTATAGCTGCATGGAAACAGCTGTAAATGTGTTGTTGTGGTTGCTTTCAGTGAGTGGTCAAACATTGCTTGCCACAGTGCTTGTTTTTGCATTTGTGTTGTGCTGCACGGACATGCGCACAGAGTGTTAGAAGGGCCGAGTAAGCAGATCTACGAGGTCACAACTAGGGTGACTAGATCCAGACTAGAAAAAATGGAAAATGCAGTTATCAAATTATTAAGATTTTGATGTCATATTAAAAAAAAAGGAATTCAATTCAAATATAGAAAAAGAGCTGACCCCTATGGTACAAGCTCAAAACATGGATTTCATGGAAAACAAATATTTTGTTTTACGACTATGTGTGTCCCTGGTGTGCTGTGTGTAGCTTCTGTGCTTGCATGTTTGTGCTATATACTGTTGGAACATGATGGCATGCAAAACAACCCAAGATATTTCTAAATTAAAGTGCTTGTATTTAAATGTATTTGAAACACTACTATACTATTACTAACTACAGTTGTGTCACCACTACCAACAGCATTCCATCATTGACAACAGAAAACTCTCTGAGTCAGACCTTTAGCTTTATGCATGATGCGTGTCTGTTGCAACTTCAACAACAACTGCTGTTATTATTGATGCTTATGCTGATAAAAGTCCTGTAACTGAAAATGCCATACCATTTCCTCCTGCTCCCCCAATTGGGAAATGTTACATCCGCACCCTGCTGTCCCACCAATTGGGACATGTTATATCCACCCCTGATGGTTGTGTGTGTGTGTGTGTGTGTGCATGTAGGTAGAGGTAGTGTCCACTGTGTCCAGTACCTCGGGGGTTGTTGAGGGCAGCCTCGGTGGCCTTGCCTCCCTCTCCACAGTGGCTCTGGTCGAAGGGGAGACACTGCTCTCCGGTGCCGGCCACCACCTCCAGGTTCCGGGCGGGGTCCTTGGGCTGGCCCAGGTTGCGCACGCGGTACACCCTGCGACTGCTGGTGTCCGACACGTACAGCACCTCGCCCATGGGGTCCATGGCCAGGTAGTACTTGTGGGCCGGGCTGGTGCTGCAAAGGGAGAGAAGACAAAGACGTCAAAATGGATCATCTAGGGTGGTGGTTTTCAAACGGTGGTCCAGGGGACCACCAGCGGGACCACCAAACGGACCCTTGCGGGTTTTATGTTTACACTCTCAAGAGTTAAAATTAAAACCGTATGAATTATTGCAAGTCTACACAATCAGAGAGGAGAAGATTAATCGTCATCTTGATCTGTGTGTTCGACTGTTTGGTTTCCCAAATCAAGCCTGGTATTGTGGACAAAAGCAAAAGAAATGTTTAGTTTTTGTAGTCTATGGGGCTAAAATATCCTCAAATGGTGGTCCATGGCTCAATCGCTGAAGAAATAGTGGGCCCTGGTGCCAAAAAGGTTGAAAACCACTGATCTATGGGAGAGCACATCATGTTTTATTATTTGTTACATATTTACTTTTCGGATGGAAGCCAATGGGGATCTGATCAGTTATATGTCATAGATACAGTGCATCTAAAAGGCTCTACATTTATTTTATTTTATTTTTTTACAGATAACAGCAACTCTCTTCCACAATTGGAGACTAATTTAACATAAGTACTTCCATTACTTTGATACAAAACAACTGTCAAATATAAAATTAGCTAATTAGGTTTCATAGTCTTGCAGCTGTCAAGTTAAGAATAACAACATGAGAGTAGCTGTAGGCTACATTACCTCAATTGTTTTGATCATTTTCTCTCATGCTATTATACTGTATATAACACTTGTAAAAGTGTATTGCACTGTTCTTTTACAGTTTAAAAAAATGTGTAGAATTTTGAAAACCTTTGCCTATAATGAAATAGAGACACCCTATTTAAAATGTTTTTACCAAACAAATCTCTAAAGAACAGAATCCGAGATGTGCCTATGATGGACCCCCTGCACCCCTCAAGGACCACTCAAGATCCCCCAAGCTGAGAACAACTCAAGTAAAAAGTCAACACGCCCATTCATCTGGGCTATGGGATAGACAGTGAAACACGCCCATTCATCTGGGCTATGGGATAGACAGTGAAACACGCCCATTCATCTGGGCTATGGGATAGACAGTGAAACACGCCCATTCATCTGGCCTATGGGATAGACAGTGAAACACGCCCATTCATCTGGGCTATGGGATAGACAGTGAAACACGCCCATTCATCTGGGCTATGGGATAGACAGTGAAACACGCCCATTCATCTGGGCTATGGGATAGACAGTGAAACACGCCCATTCATCTGGGCTATGGGATAGACAGTGAAACACGCCCATTCATCTGGGCTATGGGATAGACAGTGAAACACGCCCATTCATCTGGGCTATGGGATAGACAGCGAAACACGCCCATTCATCTGGGCTATGGGATAGACAGCGAAACACGCCCATTTATCTGGGCTATGGGATAGACAGTGAAACACGCCTATTCATCTGGGCTATGGGATAGACAGTGAAACACGCCCATTCATCTGGGCTATGGGATAGACAGTGAAAGACGCCCATTCATCTGGGCTATGGGATAGACAGTGAAACACGCCCATTCATCTGGGCTATGGGATAGACAGTGAAACACACCCATTCATCTGGGCTATGGGATAGACAGTGAAACACACCCATCCATGTGGATGGATAGACAGTTAAACACTGAACAGCAAGCACTTAGACAGATCTACCACTCAAACTGTTAGCTACATTTAAATCCGAATAATTCCTCATTGAACAAAGTCCTCCATGCAGGGGCTTAGACTCCCTTATTTTTTCCCTCTCTACGAAAAATATTTGGATGAAAAATTGCACATATATGTACAAGCTCCCAGTGTGTGATTCAACAGAAGAAACTGTGACATTGCTATTTTCACTTAATGTTCTCCCCATAGGGACTCTTGCTAATGTTCATGTGGCTAGGGTAAGGCACGTGCACAGAACTGTAAAAGACAGAGCACATTGTATTTTTCCCTAGAAATAATTATATTTTTCATTGAATCCCAACACTCATCTATAAAAAATACATGCATTTAAAAGGACATTCAGTAACAATTAGTAAAGGTAGCACTGCACTGGCTTCGAGTTGTACAGCAAGCTTTTATGTCAGTATGAGAGCAGAAATATTGTGGATTCGTTTAGTCGGTATAAATTGAACTGTGCATGTGGTTAATTAACGGAAAACAATTAAATCCAATCAAATAAGGATGACGACGCTATGTCTAATTTGATTGTTCTAAATAAACCCTCAAACTTCAAGCACTATACTGAATAAAATCAATGACTGTCAAAGTACCCATAAAAGCCCATAAAACAATTAAACAGCAGGAAGACAGCCACAAAGTACACTATGTAAACAATGCACTGTAAACAGTGTGGGGAAATATTACTTAGGAGAGTAACATCTTTACTTTAATCATTACTAAAATCAATAATATATTATATATTACAATATTACTTTCTCAAGCCCCCCTCCCGCAAAGGAATAGAAATGTACAACACAATCTGTTTAGTGACAACTTGCGACAACTGCAATAACATGTAGTCTACAGTATGTCCTGATAATGTTGCGGTGGATTAGGATCTACAAACTACAGCACATCTTGTTATGTGTTGATAGCTTGTAAATATGTTCTATTTTCACACACAACAACAAGCTCCAAAGTAATAAGCAATGAGGCATGTTTTGGCAGAGTAACATATGACTTATTTCTCCTTTTGGCAGAATATTTTTACTTTTGCTGGAAAAGGTAACAATATTACAGTAATATGTAATCTTTAATTAGTTACTGCCCAACACTGACTGTAACAAATATTTCCATGTGACAGCTCTCTTGCCCATCCTTCACGCACATGTCAGAGATGATTGACAGGCGTTAATATTGTACTACTGTATATAATCGATTTTTTTCATGGAAGGAAAAATAAACTATGCTCGTTAACTGTTGTAGAGTTTAAATTGGCAGAGCTGTGTGGGAGATCAGAGAGAAAGAACTCTGTACGTGCACAGGTCGTTTTATTAACAACGTAATAAATAGCCAATGTGCCTACCTGACAGGATTTCAAATAGACTCCATCTATATTTACGATAATGCCACTGATTGTAAATCCGCTCAGTAAATAGAAATAAATAAATGCATAAAACTATATGGATCAATAGAGTAGAGCTGTCCAATCCCATGGTCAGTCGGTACTAGCCTGGAAACCAGCCCAAACTGCCACAGAAAAGTGATATTAGTCTGGTCCGTGCCAGAATAAAGGACTGTGGACGTGAACATTTTAAAATAAACTGTTGGGAGTCTATTGCCTTAGAGAGAGGTAGCTGGTTTAGGATGGACAGCCTGTCAATCTCTTGAATCCTAGTATTTCTCGGATAGTCCCTGGCAAGCTGGGGATTGGGCGCTTGCTGATATTACTATTCAGTTGGAGTAGGTCTCAGCGGTGAATCATAATATGGTTAGCTTAACTCACACACATTAGATTATTAGTTCTTATGCACTGCTGCACTCTCTTCAGTGTGCTCATGTGAGCGCTGTGACGTCACGCTTTGAACCTGCCAAATTAGGCTCCTACACTTGTTTCCATGGCAACACAAACAATCAAAGAAATCTAAGAAATACATAAAGAACAAAGGACAAAATAACAAGCTTGCAATGAGGCTTAAAACGACAAGTTGTGCGCTCGTTGTGAACTGATATGTTTTTACTAGTTTGGTTCAGAGGCAAATATCTAGTGACCTGAAAAGTTTGGGAACCACTGTGTTATTAAATGGTATGAAGGTGCAGGGATCTTGGACACCCAGTAAGGAATAAATAATATTTATGAGCAGCAATAAGCAATTAATGAGACTGCTGGGACTATTCTGACCAAACTGAATGAGCCCTCATTCCAGTGGGTCTCTGTATGTGGCTCAGCTCCCCATCCCATGGAAGAAAGATGTTTTGATTTAGAAGAGATAATTATATATGCTGGTAGAATCCAAAGCAGCACAGCATTAAATAGAACTCAATGTCAAAATGGGCGGATTGTTTTACAGACCAAATCAGCTCCACTGGCTTTCACTCAGTTGAATGATTGACAGCAGACATGACACGCCTGCTTGAATTACTTGCCATTGGTGCTACAATCTCTTGCCATTGGTGCTACAACCTAATTGGCTCCAGAGCCAATGAGGACTCTGCTCAGCTCTGTCTCAGGCCGTGGTGTCACTGGATTTTGACCAATCACAGGTCCTGCTCGTGTGCTACTGTTTACTGTAACTGAGGAAGTTATTTACTTTATATCCGCTTTGTCCCACGTCTGTTTAAGAGAATATGTGGACATGTCATATAGCAAAATCCCACATTTTGTGCGTTCGAAATTCATGCTTTTTGACAGCTGACACAGCGGACACAGCGTGAAAACCAGAAAGGTATTGTGAGTGTGCTTAATTTAGCTCACAAAGTTAAGGAACATGGTCGCTGGTTTAAACGCACATTGGATGTGAGAGACAGACTGGTGGTAATTGTTGCTGTGGAAGATGTGCTATGTCTGTTGGCTATGTACATACAATAGTACCAAAATCCATCTAGAGCTGGCACTGGTGGGAGTCTATTTAGTTTTAATTGAATTAGGGTTTACTCAGTGGATATCAGTAGGTCTGTTGGGGGATCCACCATTGCTGCTGTGTGTGAATACGGTCGTGTTTCCTCATTTGATCAGGCACAATCAGGTTCAGTCTGAACCGTTATAAAATAGATATAATATACTTGAAATGTTATTTGTCATGTTATCATTGTAAGACAAAGTATAAAATAGGGGTTAAGTGTTCAATCGGTATAACCAAAACAAAATGATGATAACTGAGTAAACGCTAAGAAGATAAGTGATAGTTCCAGCTCCAGTAATTATAGAAAACATCACACAGTGGGGATGGTTTCATAGCACCAACAACTTGAAAGCATTCCTAATGATCCTGTCATTAGGAAGGAGCACAAGCTATGCTATTAAACCCAATAGAGAGCCGCGATGAGCACATTGAGCAGCCTTCTGTTGAGCCACTATACCAGGGGTCGGCAACCCAAGATGTTGAAAGAGCCATTTTCGACCCCAAATTAAATTCAAAATCTGTCTGGAGCCGCATTTTATTATTTTTTTTCCTGAGAGTGTGCAAATGGGACCAAATGGACCCTGGCGGGTCCATTTGGTTCCATTTGCACACTCTCAGAAAAAAAGGTCCTCAAAGAAAAATCATTAACATGGTGAAACACAACCTTTCTTCAGAAATGGAGTTTCTAAAAATAAATAAAGGAGTTTTACAGAACTCCATTTCTAGTCCACACAACACCTCTAAGGTATATTAATGACATAGTAAACTGAGTAAACCGTTGAAAATGGGTGGTTCAGATTGAAAGCTCCACCTCTGATAACTGCTGGGCTTTTTTGACATGGCCAAGTGCTACTTTAACTGGCAACTGTCAGACAGCACAAGTGTTTTGGGTGACTGAAATGTTATATTATTTTGGTGTGGATCACCCCAGTGTGTGTATGTAATAATGCTACAGCCACTGAGCCACTAGGGCTGTGTTCTGGAGCCGCATGCGGCTCCTGAGCCGCAGGTTGCTGACCCTTGCACTAGATGTTGCTTTGACACCAAAGTGAGGGATGCTCTTATTGTCCAACAAGACCTACATCGTTCGTCCATCATCTCATTCAATTATTCTGTTTCCTATAGTGTGTGTGGTTGGTGGTTAATGTTTCTGTTTCATATTAGGGCATTAACCAAACATGTTTTTGGTATTCGAATTGTCGTACATAGTCGAATAATTTGACTAATATAATATAGTGATATATTTGTTGTTTTTTTATTGCATAAAACATGCGATTCTGAACTTGTCATTGAAACAGTGCATGCCTATTACACTGTTGTAACTCAGTTGCAGTATGACATGAAAAAATAAGCAATCAACCAACAATCACTCCCAACCATTATGACTGGTGTAGATTATAATTAGAAAATAATCGATTATGAATTAATACTGTTGAATAGTCTTTTGCTAGTCGAATAACTGAATAGTCAAATATTTAGCTAATGCCCTACTGTCTACACACACCCTCAAAGCGGAACATACTGTAGGACATAGCACCCTAAAAAAAAATAAAAAAAAATCAAACCTTGGAGATACAAGGTTTCTCCCGGACAGTGACGGGGATACGCTGGGCTCCTGTCAGTCAAGCCGGTAAAGTGCATAACTGTTTACAAGACTCTGCACTGAACTGCACATGCATAATTAACAGCCAGTCCTGAGAGAGATACTCACTCTGGGCCCTGAATGATTCAGAGGGCCGAGACCTACGGTAGGCATGGGGCCCTGGAATCCGCCAGAGAGACATAGCAGGCCCAAACACCTGGCACCGGCCAGGTACGCCGGTGCCAAGAACCGCTGGGTGTTGGGGGGCGCAGTACTTGTAGTCGCGACCTTGTCACAGAGTTCCACG
The DNA here is from genome assembly GCA_039105355.1 of Benthosema pterotum. Taxonomy (NCBI): domain Eukaryota; kingdom Metazoa; phylum Chordata; class Actinopteri; order Myctophiformes; family Myctophidae; genus Benthosema; species Benthosema pterotum. The sequence goes on along the minus strand of CM076984.1, from coordinate 44,121,678 downwards.
AGCACGCCGCCTCTCTCTCTCTCTCTCTCTCTCTCTCACTCTCTCTCTCTCTCTCTCTCTCTCTCTCTCTCTCTCTCTCTCTCTCTCTCTCTCTCTCTCTCTCTCTCTCTCTCTCTCTCTCTCTCTCTCTCTCTCTCCCCCCCCTGCTGGCTGATAAGGTGATGCCTTGCTTTGAGTCTTCAAATAAACGCAGGGCTTTAAGACGCTATCTGTCTATTGGGGTAGATGAAGAAAGGGCGCTCGGCATTACTAGCTTCCCCCCTGCCGCGGAACGAAGCCCTGATCAGAGCTGATGGATCTCTCTGATCTCCCTGCTCGCCTGTACCTTTCAGACCCACATCGCTCAGCACTTCCTCCCCTATTTGCTCTACTCCTCTCCCCACCCAAAAGTACTTCACGTAAAAAAGAACAGACAAAGGATTTTCCGTTGAGTACTGTAGTGTAGTAGACCCCCGTATTGCAAATCCCCCTGAGAGAGTGCCTTGTGCTCAAGGGCCCGGTCGGGCCAATAGGCACTTCCCCGGGTATAAAATGGATGAGGGGAAGAAAAAGAAAGCTTTGAAAGCTTGAATAAAATGATGAATAATTAATACATTTGGTCTTGGGAGAACAATGGTATAGAATGGAGGAGAATCACGCTAGACAAAAGTACATTAAAAAGGAGTGGGAAAGGGGAATCTGTAGATGTGAAGGAGAGAGTGGAGAGAGAGTGCAGCTGATGGAGAAAGTAGAAATGGAGTAATGTACCGTATAATCTTATAGTGGTTCCCAGTAGACTGGGACCATATTAGAAAAATGTGAACCCCGAAGGCAAATCGTGTTAATTTATTACATACAAGTGTTCTAGGGGTATTAAGGCGTGCTGAATCCAAATCTGCTGTATGTAAAGCTCAAAAATGGCTCCTAAGCCTTCAAATTTGACAATTTAAACATGGCGGCCACCACCACAATGAAGCATAATAAAAATGATTTATGTTTGACTAAATAAGGTATAAAATGGATTCAAATGTATTTTTTTATGTTTTCATCTATGGGTAATACAATGACATATTCATATTTCAGATCAATTGTGAAGGTACCACTTTAATATCATTTATATTGTGAAAATTGGCCTCTTTGGTAATGAAAAACGTTTTTTTCTTCTTTAATGGTGATCAATTTCTTCATGATTTGCCTAAATTAGTGTTTATTTGCATGCAGGTTTTGCCAATTAAGTTTCTTGAAACCGCACACTTCAATGTACTTCATGTGTACTTTCCTGCAGCCGCTGCGTTGGCTGAAACCAGCCTTGTGCAAATGCATGACGTGTTCTCCCTGCATGCTTTTGGCAATGGTGGCAAGGAAAGCAGCCTTGGCATTCAGGAGCACCCATCCCATTTCAGTCATGGGAGGACGATCAGGGTGTGGTGAGCTCCATACAAGAGCTTGATAATGGGAACGCATGATGTGAAACTTTACTGCATCTGAGATTGGTGGCAGAGTCTCTTGCAGACGCCCCATACGAAACAACTTGACTACATTGCTTGCTTCATTGCATACAGCAACTTCAGGCACACCATATATTTTACATATTAATTTCTCTGCTGAGCTCGTATGTCTTCTGTATGAAGACCTGTTCTAAAGCCAATGAGATCAACACCTGCCAGGTTGTTTTCATACTGTGGTCAATGAATTGAAACACACTCTCAGCGCATAGGCGGATTATGAAATGAAGGGCCCCTGGGCCACCACCAGCCAAAGGGCCCCCCCTACACTGGAGGATTTTTCTGCTCGGCACAGCGGCATGATGGTTTAGGACTATTGAGGCTATTTTAATGACACAAAACTAGTAAACCCATTGTTTATGGACTGTGTGCACAACTATTATTCACTTTTACCCTTTTTTGGGGTGGGCCCTGAGCTTGAGCCTCTTTGCAATCACACGGACACTCAAGCTCATGGGCCCCCCTAGCTCAGGGGCCCCTGGGCCTTGGCCCAACGTGCCCGTTGGATAATCCTTCCCTGTCTCAGCGGCAAGTAGTGTATCAATTTGAGCAGAAAGCAACTTTTGAATTTCATGCAATGGAAGATACTTGAGATCCCTTGATATCCCAGCTTTAGTGTAGAGATGCTTGCATTGCATCTTGTCATAGCATGCCAGAAGTGGAAAAAAGCACATATACATCTCACATTCTAATACAACTAATGTTTCCATTTGAGCATGGATGGAGTGCAAAATGAGTCATGTGTCAGCATTATCACGGTCAGCACTTAGGGAGGAGACCTGCAGATCTGGATCAGATCAGTGACAGTGGTCACTTCTGCAAACCCCCGATACATCACTTGAAGTGTTCATACTTTGTTTAATTCAGATGGTTCAAGGGGAAGAGACCAGGTCTGCTTTATTTTCTTCATGTGTAATGAAGATGAGTACAAACACAATGTGTCCATGCTCACAAACACAACTCTGGTGAAGGCAGAATTGTTGTCATGAAACATCATGGTGTGTTTCAAGATGTAGTCACATCTGAGGTCTCTGAGCCTCCACAGTGACCAGAACCTGGTTTTAAATCACCATGAATAGAAAAAAAATATAAACATGCAAAGACATTTGCCTCTTTACAGTATATGAAGTTGTGAATGTTTCCAAGGGCAAGCCAAACACTATCAAAGTAGATTCTACAGGGCATCAGGTAAACCTTTAAAACATGCTTATGCATTATCTCAGTGTCTTTGGCCACAACAGCTCATAGTTTACAGTCTACTAAGAAATCAAACAATGTTTTGGTAAACATACTGACAGAACAAGTTCAAAGTTCAAACTCTCCAAAAACGTACACTTGACGATTCCAGATGCTTGCTCAACAAAGGCAGTGACTTGTGATGTCACTGGGAAAGCCACCTGGCATTAGACCACTTGGTGAATATGTCAACATATGTCAACACTCTGCTCATTGTTGTATCAGGGGGGTTTGCTGGAGTGAATGACCATCACTAATCTGATCCTGATGCCAGGATCTGTGCCAGTCTCATCTCAGTGCTGACCATGAGGAAGCTGACACATGGCTTGGTTTGCACTGCATTCATGCTCAAATGAAACAGTTGTTAGTTGTGTCAACACATGATAAAGATGCTTCTTTTACTTCTGGCATGCGATGGCAAGATGCAATGTAGGCCTAAGTGTCTCTACATTAAAGATGGGACAGCAAAGCATAGTAAGTATCTCCAGTGCATGAAATTCAGAAGTTGCCTTCTGGTCAAGTTAATACTCTACTTGCCTTTCAAACTGTAACAGTTTAGTGGCCATGGTAAGCTAACATCCTGGCAGGTGTTCCAGCAACATCCCTGAGACCTCATTGGCCTTGGAAAAGGTCTTCTTACGGAAGACATACAAGCTCAGCAGAGAAATTAATCTGTAAGATATATGGTGGAGTCAAGTTGTTTTGTATGGGGCTTCTGCCAGAGACTCTGCCAGAGACTCTCACTAATTTAGGCAAATCATGAAGAAATTGTTCACCATTAAAATTGAAGAAAAAAAAAAACGTTTTTCATTACCAAAGAGCCCAATTTTCACAATATAAATGATATTAAAGTGGTACCTTCAAAATTGATCTGAAATATGACTATGCCATTGTATTACCCATATATGAAAACATAAAAAAATACATTTCAATCCATTTTATACCTTATTTAGTCAAACATATATCATTTTATTATGCTTCATTATGGTGGTGGCCGCCATGTTTAAATTGTCAATTTTGAAGGCTTAGGAGCCATTTTTGAGCTTTACATACAGCAGATTTGGATTCAGCACGCCTTAATACCCCTAGAACACTTGTATGTAATAAATTAACACGATTTGCCTTCAGCACTTAAAATAAGCACATTTACTGAGATCTAGCCTAGTCTATAGGCCTTTTTTTCCTTGGAGCCTCCATCTTACGCACTTGACAAAAGCCGAGACCCCACGAGTCACATGCACGTCGTGCACACATTCATGTTGTCTGCAGTGGAGAACCAGACTATAGGTTCAATGTGCAGAGGGTTGGCAGTGTTTCACGGGTAGAACGGAAAACCCAACGTTCGCAGTTGGATCCTGGTGTGTTTTTGTGTGACCTCTAAGGGTATGTTAAACCCGGTGCCGGGTTGGACAACTACCATACTGCTTGGCAAGTTACCTTAAGGAGGAAGCAAATGGATTGGCTGGAAACAGCCTCATAGACACACTTCAACTAGTGCAATGCAACACCTAATAATGATTAAAACAAAGAAATCAGCTGCTCTGTTCTCCCAGAGTGCAGCTGACTGGGTTGCTATAGGCTAGCAAGTTTCTTGGGATATTTGTGGTCTTTGTGGATCTGCACATCTGTCATAAAAATAATATTTAATATACAGGTAGATTGAGTGAATATCTATTAGTTTTCAGGGTTTCACTGTGGAATGCTTGCACTATACACTGTCATGAGCATTGAGCATACTAGGGCCTCTACTGTTCCTTCTATATTGTGAACGACATGACATCAGCCTGTGACTGCAAATTGTTCTTGTTTGCCGATGACTCAGCACTGCTGGTCTCGCACAAGAACAAACAGCAGGTCGAAAAAGTCCTCAGCTCCGAACTCAGTAGAATCTGCACCTGGCTCGCCGATAACAAACTATCACTACACCTTGGTTAAAACTGAATCCATACTCTTTGGTACAAATGCTAAGCTCAGTAAGGCAGATGGCTTCACTGTCAAAGTGGGGGACAACATTATCACCCGGAAAGAAGAAATGACCTACCTGGGTTCCATCCTGGAGGCAAATCTTTCCGGTGATAAAATGGCCACCAACGTAATCAAAAAGGTCAACCAAAGAACTAGATTCCTATACAGGATCTCCTCACTGGTCAACAAAGACACTCTGAAGACCATAACTGGAGCCCTGGTTCAAGGTTACTTTGACTATGCCTGCACCTCTTGGTACCACAGCACCTCAAAAACCTTAAAAACAAGGCTACAGACCTCCCAAAACAAACTTGTCAGACTGTTACTTGACCTCACACCTCGAACCCACCTCACCCCTGCCCACTTCGACAGTTTGGGTTGGCTTAGGGTTGACGACAGAGTACAACATCTCGCAATGGGTTTGGTCCACAAGATACGATACTCTACCAAAATACCCTTATACCTATCCAAATACTTCCTTAATGTCAATGAAGTACACTCCCACAACACCAGAGGGAGTGCTACTAACCATGTCCAACCCAGATTTGGCACAAACAAGGGTCTTAATTCCTTCCGCTCATATGCCACCAAAATGTGGAATGCCCTACCAACAGTCATAAAGGCATGTGAATCCCTTGACTCCTTCAAAACCGCTCTCAAAGGGCACCTACAGATGGCTGCAATTCTTAACTGGCCTCTGTAAAACAAAAATGTATATAAAATCCCCCACCCACCCCGCCTCTCCTCTTTGTACATTTCTCTTTTCCCTTTTTTACCTCCCTATGATTTTGCCTCCATGATTTGCTGCTTCTGTTTTTACTGAAGTAGTTGTTTTGTATGTACGGTATTTGAATGCCTCAATGAAATGAACAAGTTGGCCACTATTGTAAACAAGTGTATGCTTAACAATCAGCTTTTCAGATTTGATGCAGTTGTACTTGAAATGTACTGTAATTCTCCAAGCTGTTATCAGTTTTGTAGCAGTGTGTACTTGACTTGTACTGTAACTCATCTCTCTGTTAATAAAAAATATTTCATTCATTTCATTCATGTCATTGGTGTGTCAATGTGTGCTATACAGCACTTTAGAGAAAGGTGCTGTATAGGCTACAGTAAATGCACCCAATCCATGTGTCCGTCCGTGTACAACCTCAAATGTACAGCTGCAGGGTGCGTGGATTAACCTCCGAGGTTGGTGCAGATATGACGTTGTGAAAACAAGTCACATAAGCCCCTGTGCTGCCTCCAGCTTTCAATGGAACTGACACACGTGCACACACGCACGCACGCTGACACGCACACGGACATGTTGTTGCTATAAGACCTGATAGTGACACATGCTTGCAGACACAGAGGCACTTCCACAGTTATAGCCTTCCCACACACGCATGGCTCTAATCCTGTGGGTGACATATGGAGCTGGCCAGGTACCAGGGATGGTGCCAGCTTCGGGTTATAGCAGGACACTGTCTTTATGCTCGGCTCAGGAAGTGAATGAGCCACAACACGGCCTTCCGCTAATCCTGCCCTAAAACTCTCCTCCCCTCCCCAAGTATGCAATCCTCAGTGTTTTATGGGCCATTTCCAGCTGGGGAAATTTTATATCATCATCATCATCATCATCATCAAGTGGAATTAAAAGA
>CM076984.1:44107850-44110350 GCA_039105355.1 Benthosema pterotum | reverse complement strand
ACTGCTTCTCAAAGTGTGGTCCGGGAACCCCCCAGAGGCTACTGGAGGGATGGTCCCCCAGCAAAAGTATAGGCTTTAAGCCCTGTGCATTTCCCACCTATTCACTCTCTATATAGGGTTTTTTAACCAGTGTTTCCAGAGACCACTAGTGGTCCTTGAGAAGGTTCCATGTGGTCCCCAAGCCGAGCGACTGGAGAGAGTTTGTTGACAAAATGGAGCCTCAGAAAAATATTTACAGATAGTTACATTATTTGAATGTAGATTACTTAATTTATAATATGTCTACAATTAAGAGAATGAATAATTTCTGTTATCTCTCCTAAATACAGCATGGAGTTGTGATAAATTTTTGTCAATTTTTGTATAATTTTGGGTCTGAGAAGCTAAACGTAATCAAATGGTGGCCTGCGTCTCAAATGCTGAACAAATAGTGGGGCCCGGTATCAAAATGAAAACCACTGCCCTATAGGCAAACTGTGGATGTTAATTTTAATCGATCCAAACACGTCTTTGGCAGAAAATTAAAAGGTAGTAGAGGCAACTTTTTAGCAAAAAATCAATAGTAGATATACAGTTATTTTTTGCCCTTTTTCCCCACTACATGGCTTCTACTTTGATGCTGCAGCTGTTTCCCTGCAGACAGGACACATCATCCTGCAGATGGCCCAGAACTTTGTTGTTGTCAACAAATCAAGAAAAAAAAAACAGTTGTCAGGTTCAGGAAAGTCAGTGCTAATCCGTGAGGGGAAAGGGGTTGTGTGGGGTGAGGCAGCGTTTTAGCCAATCACAGCACAGCAGTCTCCAGCAGTTTCATAATGAGCCAATGGAGTGGAGGTGAGATGGAGTTAGATTGTGTATTTAAACTCTCTGTTTACAAACACAGTGTTTGTGCACACTAAAGTTGGCTCTATTACCTTTAAGCAAAAAAAAACAAAACAAAATGTGAGCACTTTTCCCCGCCTCACTCACTTGAGCTCCAGGATGGTGCGCGTGAAGCCGTCCGGGTGTACCCTGCGCACGAAGTGAAGTCTCCGACGTACAGCGAGCCGTCGGGGCCGCTGGCCAGCGCCACGGGAGGAACAACATCATGTCGCGGGGCGGGCGCAGGCGGCCCGCACGGCCCGCTGCGGTAGAAGCCGTTCCCCATCACCGTGCTGATGACGGGAGGCTGCTGGGACAGGAACACGTTCTCACCGTTCCCTTTGTGCAGGATCCCTGTGCATGGACACAGGAGAGGAGGAGAGGAGGCTAGACGGGGGCATATGGTTACAATAGAGATGCGCAGTGACGTCCCGCCCCGGTTCCGGAAGTCTTTTCCCAATTATTTTCTCGTAGAGACTTTTCGAAAATAATTTATATCAAGACGATTACGCCGCGGACAAAGCCAACTCGAGTCGTGACGAATCATGATGACACACAAAACTTTTGGGACAATAAAATAAATTTCTAAGATGAAAAACGAAACAAAAAGTCTTGTATCATGCCGTTTTCTACTTCTTCCTAATTATATATTATATGACGATATTGTGTTTGTTGTCATGATTTGTCACGACCCGAGTTGGCTTTGGCCGCGGCGTAATCGTCTTGATATAAATTATTTTCGAAAAGTCTATGAGAAAAATGAATGGGGAAAAGACTTTCGGAACCGGGGCGGTGTGACGTCACTGCGCATCTCTATACAACAGTGTCACAGTTGTTATGAGATCTGCATAACACACATGCACCCACGCACGCACGCACACACACACACGACACACACACACACACACAACACACACACAATGAGATGGGCAGGCGAGAGGAGGCGGGCTGCATGCTTGTTGACAGACAGCTGTGAGATTGGGTTTTTGGTTCCTGGATTATTTTATTAGCTATGGTGGTTTATGCGTGCGTGCGCGTGCCGTGCGTTGTGCGTGCGTCGTTTGGGTGCGCGTGTGCGTGTGCATGTGCATGTGTGTGCATGTGCATGTGCATGTGCATGTGCACATGTGCATGCGCGCGTGCATGTGCGCGTGCATGCATGCATGTGTTGATGCTTTTGTAGGAAGTCAATGCAGGATCTTGTTTTTGTGGTTTATTTGGACAGCACTTGCACTGCACGGCAAGTGATATTTTTATTTAGTGTTGTGTTTTGTTTTTGCATACTGGATTCATCGATCATTGTGGAATAAGTTTTGGAGTCTGGGTTTGAATTTCAGGGCTATATTTATTCATTTGTTTGTTTGTTTGTTTGTTTGTTTAATTATTTTGGACTTGAATGAATTTTGTGCATGTTGACCTGGACGTTGGGGTTAGTGTATACTTCATCACTCCATAAGATCAGCATTGTTTGTAACTGTGGTCACAAACACTGTAGGAGTAGGAGATGATCTGCTATTTCTGCTATCGTGTGGAAAATGTGCAAATGGAAAGGATTTTGATGTGAGATTCTTCCGTCATAATAATTATCTTGAAGATAATTGCAATTATCTGAAGCACTTAGCATCCTGCATTGTGTGGA
>CM076984.1:44098372-44107350 GCA_039105355.1 Benthosema pterotum | reverse complement strand
TCTCAACCCTTTTTCTGCCTACAACCATGGGCAGGTCTGGCCCTTTCACAGATTTCTTAAAACATCAACAGATTGCCGACACGTAACAAAAGATAGTCCGCATTTCTCACCGTTTTTCCTCGACTTCCCCCAACCAAGTATATACTGATATTCTGTTACATCAAGAAACATCTTGTTTTGTTTTTGTTTTTTTTGTTTTTTTTACATCTACAGCTTGTAAATGAGCTATAGCTAAGAGCTTCTCCATCAAAACAATTACTGTATAAGATTAAGACAAGTGATGAAAATTGAGTTGAGAATTATCCTGATTGCCAACAAAACATTGTAGACTTCTTAATTAAGTGGTGCTAATTCGATGATGAATATTTTGTTGTAAAACTAAAAAAGACTGTGTAAAACTCTCAAGAGTTACATCTGGTTAACCAACTTTCCAATATTTACCCTGGGGACCACGTGTAACCTTCTCAAGGACCACTGGTGGTCCCTGGACACCTGTTGAAAACCCCTGCTCTAGAGGCATGTGACAGAACTGTTTTGATTTTCATATTTCCTCTTGATGAAATAAGATTGACATCTAAACTTTGCTTGGGTGGAAAAAAACACAATCCTGATCAGAAAATTCTAAACATTTCTGGCTAACCTACCTGACCTGATGGAGACCTTTGGTCCCAGGAGCACAAATCTCTTTCTCTGGTTGAAGAGAGCTAATGTAGTTACTCCATGCAAACTAAATACAGTACGTCAATGAAGCAACCAACAGTTGTCAGTTTGTGTCCAAAGGTTTTGGCTTGTCTCCTAGCAACATGAAAGAAATAAAGGCACACACACACGCACGCACGCACGCACGCACGCACGCACGCACACACACACACACACACACAACACACACACACACACACACACACACACACACACACACACACACACACACACAGAAAATAACTGCGCCAGCACATTGGTGTTTCTATGAAGAGTATGTGTGTGTTTTTTCCAGATTCCATTTCCTGGGGCTAGCACAGATGTGGGAAAAAAGAGATGGTGTGTGTGTGTGTGTGTGTGTGTGTGTGTGTTGTGTGTGTGTGTGTGTGTGTGTGTGTGTGTGTGTGTGTGTGTGTGTGTGTGTGTGTGTGTGTGTGTGTGTGTGTGTGTGTTGTGTGTGTATATAAACTGCATGAACATGACTGTGTGAGATCCCTTCATGCTGTCCATAAATGACATTTGTCCTCAGGATTCCCTAATGGCAGCAATCTAGAGACTCTTACGCTCTGCCACTTACATTACCATCCAGTAACACACACACACACACACACACACACACACACACACACACACACACCAACACCACACACACACACACACACACACACACACACACACGTTCCCTTCAGCTAAACAAACAGGGGGATGTATAAGGAGCAGGGGCGGATGTAACATGTCCCATTTGGGGGGGGGGGGGGGGGGGGCAAGATAACATGGTGGAGGGGCAAGAGAAAATGGTATGGGGGCGGCTTCATCGCCCGTGTCGCTTGACGCCACGGGCGATGAAGCCGCCCCCATACTTTTTCCGTTACAGGTTTTATTAGTCGAGTAAAAACATCCATAATAACATCAGTTGTTGTTGAAGTTGCAACAGACACGCAGCATGCATAAAGCTAAAGGTCTGACTCAGAGAGTTTTCTGTTTTCATTGCTGAAATGCTGTTGGTTTAGTGGTGACACAACTGTAGTTAGTTAGTAGCAGTAGTGTTTCAAATCATTTTAATTATAAGCACTTTAATTTGAAATATCTTGGGTTGTTTTGCATGCCATCGTGTTTGGGGGGCAGACTGGGTATTTAGGAGGACATTGCCCCCCCATGCCCATGCCTAGATCCGCCCCTGATAAGGAGGGAATAGAGAAGAGAGTGCTGCATTTAGCTGCGAGGTCTTTCACAGACTGCAGAACAGCAAGCGAAACATCCAGCACGGCATTTGAAAGCCTGGATTATAACTGTAGGTGGTACAGTATGTGTGTGCAGATGTGGGGGCTATGCATACTGAAAGGCCTCAGTGTGGGGTCCATTTGGTTACATTTGTATGCTCCCGGAGCTAAAGCTCCTTGCAGGAACCTTTTATTATTATTACTACTATTATTATTATTATTATATATTCTACTTTATATTACCCAATTTCGTTACGTATGTTGATAAAATATAAGCAGCGCAGTGGTTGCAGGTGGTCTCTATTCGTTCTGTGCCAAACGCCACAGAGATCACAGGATTGCACGGAGGGGAAGAACGGCAACCAATCAAGACACCACACACACGTTTACCTCATCATAACGTCCAGTTTCGGAGATCTGACCTGTTCAAAATAAGGTCAAAATATTGGGGTACTCTTGGCATATTTTACAGGGCAATTTGAGGACTTTCAGTCGTCAAGTTCACACACACTTCTCTTCAGTCGTGCAGGGAGATAGTTTATCCGTCCTGTGTGTGTGTGTGTGTGTGTGTGTGTGTGTGTGTGTGTGTGTGTGTGTGTGTGTGTGTGTGTGTGTGTGTGTGTGTGTGTGCGTGTGCGTCGTGGTGTGCGCGTGTGTGTGTGTGAGAGAGAGATTCTGTGCAAGTTTCGTCTCCCCGGTGCACTGCAGGGGGAAAAACTGGGTTTAAAATCCACATCGAATCCACACGAAAATTTACGGACGGTCGCTTTGAATTAACAACAAGGATTTGAATGTGTCTATATATATATGCAGAGCAGGTTAGAGTAGAAGCTGCTTATACTTTAGCCGCCGCCCGCCACTGCGTCAGGTTCTTTTTCCTTCTCGAAACAACACCACCTGCGCTGCAGGCGCGGTGTGGATGGAGGTGGTTGGTGTTTGTCGCCGACACACAGAGAGCTGTGGAGCAGCGCGGTGTGTGGTGGTGGAGGTGGCTGTGGGGGGGGGTGGAGAGGAGCGAGGTATACTTCACCATTGTGACGAGAGAATAAAGTGCAGTAGTCTGCGGCGTGGCTGTTTGAACGCAGGCCGTCCTTGTCCTTGGGAGGCCTGTTCGTCCGTCCGTCCGTCCGCGCTGGATGCTGACTGAGAGGAAAAGCGGTCATTATAAGACAACCCCTCCTCTCTTTTTTTTCAACCCGTCGGTGTCCTCCTCACCGCTGGCTGCACGCCTCTGGCGGCAGCGGGGGGTTCGAGCGCTACGCACCGACACACTCACTCTCGCGCGTACTCTGAGGCACTTGGCGTTGGCGCCTTCGTCCTTAACCCCTCCGGCGTTATACTTTGCCGCGCACACCTTTATTACAACGCTACGGTTTATGATAATGATGAAGCGTGGCTGAATGTACGAGATGTGAAGCCGGCGCTGCGCGCATACCTGCTGGGTTTAATCAAAAGCACAGGTACAGCAGCGCACTACGTCCAGGGACCTCGTTGAAGCATGGCTAAGCTAATATAATTCTAATGGAGAACCAAGGAACTCTCCCAACTTTAATCCTCACCACCCACCCACCCACCTCCACCTCCTACTCCTCCTCCATGCTATGTATATTTAAATTGAAATAACTTTTTTTTTTACTGCTGCTGGATAAGTAGTCTTTGTGAGCCTGCAGCACTCTCCTCTCTCTCTCTCTCTCTCTCTCTCTGTCTCTTTACTGATGGATGAGGCTGTGCACAGCAATGAGAGAGAGGAGATGAGGGGGTGACCAAACAAATGGATATGAGAATGGAGGGAGAGAGAGAGAGAGAGAGAGAGAGAGAGAGAAGAGAGAGAGGAGAGAGAGAGAGAGAGAGAGAGAGACGAGAGAGAGAAGAGCGAGAGAGGAGACGAGAGAGGAGAGAGAGAGAGAGAGAGAGAGGGAGAGAGAGAGAGAGAGAGAAAACAGGATGCACATGAAGTGAATGGACCGGGGGGAATAAACCACTAGATGGAAAAGTGGTAGAAAATGTACTTTTAACCACATCAAGCCTATTGTTATCGTCTCTATTCTGGACGGGCATAAGACAGTGGATCCGTAAGATCGCAATGTGATCCGACTGCAACATGCTGCGAGCTTCTAGATCCACTCTGGAGGACTGATGGTCAATGAAGTATATAGTACTGTATATACTGTATAGGGTTAAAGTGGTTAAAAGGACGTTTCTGCTAGAATGGAGGGAAATGGAGAAACATACAGGGAACGATTCTGGGAAAAGGTGTGCATGTGCGTGAATATGTGTATGTGTGTGCTGGTGTGTGCATGTGCGTGACTATGTGTATGTGTGTGTTGGTGTGTGCATGTGCGTGAATATGTGTATGTGTGTGTGTGGTGTGTGTGTTGGTGTGTGCATGTGTGCTGGCGCTGGGGGGTGATGGTAATGCTGGATACAGAGCATTGCAGTACTGTCGGCTGCCAGTGCACCAGGAATGATTCCCTGCTCAGTTTTCCACATAGAACAGTGGTATTCAAACCGTTTTGTTCTGTCTTTGAGCCACAGACCACCATTTGATGACAGACCCAAATATACATTTTGTTGTTTTTGGATGTTGTCTACAATTCTGTGCTTTTGGCAAGCGTTTATCAATGTAAATATTCTACATGCTCTAATTGTGTATACATCAGTATAATAATAGTGCAACTCTTGATAGTGTAACGTTTTACATTTATCAGATCTATGTGGTTTGCTACTGCTCCATCATTTATGCACCTGGAACCCCCCAAAGGACCACTGGCGGTCCCCCGGGCCACTGGTTGAAAACCACTGCCATAAATGACTCAAAAAGTACTTATTTATAGACCTTAAAATGGTTCTTGACAATGCCGTCTCGGCAGGTGACAATTCAGGACAATATAAACCACCATTTTTGGAGGCTGAACAGATAATTAGAAAGAGGTAAAAAAAAAAAAAGAGCCCAAAGAAATATTGTGTTAATCCACACACTGCCACGCTGTGATCACCCCTCATGAGCTACTGCCCGCTATTGCTCTGTTGTATCCAGGGGTGTTTTTGCCATTAGGCAGACTAGGCAGGTGCCTAGGGTGCCATGGGGGGGGAGCACCAGACATGCTTTAAAAGTATCCCAGGCTAATAAGCAGGGGTGCACATAACTATTTTGGTCCAGTACTCAGAGGAGCACCTGGGGATGTTACTTGGTGCTCCCAAAATGCGGCGGCCCGCATCGGCGGGGCCTGGGACCCCTTTTTTCCACTCCATACAGCCCGATCAATGTACAGTATTACAGTACAGGGCGATAGTTTGAGCGTTGCAATAGTGGCTAGCCTAGTAGTACTCTACATGCATTAAAATACTAGTAGTATTTACACTTTAGAATTATTTCATTTTCAAGGCTTTTTTTTAACGGGCCCAGTCGGGCAGTCATTATGAGCCCCAGCTGTGTGGTGCTCAAAGGAGCTTTCCACCCCTGGATTGACAGCTCATTGTAGGATTTTTGGTGCTCCTGAGCACCGGAGCACCACTTATGTGCACCCTGCTAATAAGCCTCCTATGGATAAATACATTATACTTGTCTTCTATAACTAGAATTGAACAATTAAAACATATATGTTCTTTAGTTTAAAAAAATAGTTAATAATTGTATCCCCTGGGGGGTGCCATTTTACTGTGCCTGTCATAGGTACAGGTATACAGGAGATTTTACCTTACCAAATGGACTTACAGCTCCATTTGGTATCTTGCCTGAGGCTCCAAATTGCTTAGAAACACCACTGCTTGTATCGTTATTTTGAAGCTCCAAAACACAGCGACTTGAGGTTGTGTCAGCTTAAAGGTAGGGGAAGTGATTTCACTTTTGTCAGATATCACCCAAAAAATATTTTTTTTCTGTTAAAATGCTCTATTATAAGGGTGTGGAAAACCACATATGGAGTTTCCCCTCCCCCACGTTAGCAGAGGAGCTAATAAAAGTTCCCCAGGTCACCACAATTCTCCTCCAATCAGGAGAGAGCAGCAGGTTCACATAGTGTAGCTACTTTTGGGGGCCCCTAGGCACCAGGCTGGTACTACACCATGAATTTCAAATCACTTCCCCTACCTTTAAATCTTGTGTTTTGTCGTTAGGCCGGATGTTGGTCTGTCCGTAAATAAAGTCCCCATAACTTTGCCGCATTCATACGGAGCGGCAAGTTCCTCCACAGAAGTACTGTATTACGCGCAAAACCAGCCTGTGAGGGGCTTTTCTATAGGCTATATCGACCCAATACATGCGCACGCCGCACGTGTACTATGCACAATGGCCATCCCCATGATGTTGGATGCCAAAAGAGGCCAGAGGAATGGTGTTGAATAATTAAATGTATGTACACAACACTGTCGTCATTGGCCGTGGTGCAATTGGTTTGGCAGTACTTACGGAAAATTGTCATGAACGTCATTGTCATTAACTGTGGTTAATTGTCATGCTTAGTTGTCACCTGCCGAGTTGGCTTTGTCGGAAGCTGGAATGAATAACGTTTTTATTTAAAACACCCACTAAATCTGATGAAAATGTCAGGAAAGAATAATATAGAGCAGAATGGGGTTCCCTGCAGTTTAAATAATGCAGTGCAAATGGGAATGATTGGGTCTCTGATGTGAACGCATTGAGAGAGCTCCCATTCAGTGTGGGGTTGGGTGGCGTGTCATATTAGAGATGGCTTTTCAGTCTTCACATCCACTCCGTCGCTAACTCTGTCTCTCACCTGCGGTATGACTTGTCCCTCAATGTCCTCACCCTCATTCCTCTCTCACACACACACACACGCACGCACGCACGCACACACCCCTACACAGACGGATGGAGTTCTGTCTTTCTCGCTGTCGATTCCCCTCTCACCATTTTATTTTTCGTAACCTTCCTCCTAATGTTTTATTCTGCTTTTTTCCTCTATCTCTCTGTCTTTCTCTGCGTGCATGTGTGTGTGTGTGTGTGCGTGTGTGTGTGTGTGTGTGTGTGTGTGTTGTGTGTGTGTGTGTGTGTGTGTGTGTGTGTGTGTGTGCGTGCGTGCGTTGTGTGTGCGCTGTGCGTGTGCTGTGCGACGTGTGTGTGTGCACACAGAGCTGTGTGCGGAGCCGTGCGGCAGCCATGGCGTGTGTTCGGAGGGCCAGTGTCAGTGTGAGCCTGGCTGGATGGGAGCCACGTGCGAGCAGAGGGCCTGTCACCCCCACTGTGAGGAGCATGGACAGTGTCACGATGGAGCCTGCATCTGTCAGCCCGGATGGGAGGGGGAGCACTGCAACATCGGTGAGGCTTCAGCACACATGTGTGGGCGTTTGCGTGTGCGTGTGTGTGTGCATTAGGGCTGCGATATTAACTGACACTAATTAACTAACATTAATTGAGATTAATTACAGGAACAATAACGTGATTAAAAAAAAATAACTTGTTTTAAATTGCACTTAGATTTTGCACCACAGAACCGTTTTCACTGGACGGATTTCACGTGTACCGATCATACCAGTGCATGCAATGGGAGAAGAAACCAATCAGGGTAGTCAAAAAGGGCTGCCATTGATCCAAAACTCTCACTGTTCTGTCCTCCCACCGGTCCGAAATCACTATCTCCGGTATCTCCAACCCTCACCCTCAACATAACACGTTGCAGTGTGGACACAGTTTTGATTTATAAAAAACTCACTCACATGCTCCCAAACTGTTGTAATTGCCCAAAAATGCTTCTCGGGTCAAATACAAAGCTTCAAATTAATTAGATAAAAAAAAATTGTAATCGAGTCCCACCCCTAGCCTGTGGATGTTTTTTGGAACACATTTAGGCCTATATTTAATCAGGAATTCTTCACATTGTGCTTGTGTTTTATGAGGAGTCCTGCATGGACATGACAGATGCTTTAACTAAAATGTTCCCCACAAAGAAAAGAAACAATCAAACATGAAAAAAAAAAATCCTCATACAAGAATAAAACGGCAGACTTAAAACAGATGGAACAGTGTTCACACTAACTGACAGCTACCAATTACCGTATGTTGACTCAAATTCAAGTGAACTAGCACATGTTCATATTTTTGCAATGATTTCTTTTCAACCAAGTTCACAGTCCGCATTTTATTTATTTCCTCTTTTTAAATGAGCTGCTCTGAGCTGTTCTCTTCCCTTCTCATTCATTCTTACTGTAGCCTCCCAAACAAGGCTACTGCCCACACGCAAATGAATAGAACAGTGAAGGGTTTTCTTCTGTGGATGATATTTTCATTGCAACTGCATCTACAATGTTGTTCTACCTCTTTACATCATCCCCCACCCACGTTTTACAGAAAATGACATGTGGTAAAACATAATCCTGACACGTTGCTTTTTAAAAGTCAATCCCCCTGTCATTATCAGTGCATGAGCGGATATGGTGATTCTGAGAGAAATCACTGGCTTTTGGGTTGATGCGAGGTCCCTGCTGTTTTGACTGAAACACTCACGGCTGATTAGAGCAGCGAGCGGTGTGTGTTGTGTGGTCTCATTATGAGGACATTCTTCCTCCGAGTCGCATCTTTACGTCCTTGGGATTGTGAAATGAAGCGGTGCGTTAGTTCATGCGGGGCACGCGAGCCGCACACGCCTCGTCTGTAATCAGCTGTCAGCCTGCTGATTGCTTTCAATCAGCCACGCTTTTCTACACACCAATCATACCTCGTTCCCTCAAGAAGGCGGGCCTCCTAGGGGCCCTATTCTATTCTGCATGTCTTATAGGACAACGCTGAGGCAGGGGCATTTCAAACCCTTTTATTTTCATTCTATACCAAATTGCATCTGGCCACCAAAGATCTACTGGATGTAAAGGGCGATTCTTCATGTGTCAGAGGCTCAGTTTGTCAAGTTTGTCACTTCCACTTCACTTTAGCTTCTGTTTTGAACTAGATGGATGGATGGATGGATGGATGGATGGATGGATGGATGGATAGGTAGTTAGGTAGATAGGTAGATATGTAGATGAACAGATCTAGCCCCATTTCAAATTCCTCAATAAGGGATAAAATAACTCAAACGAAAAAAAAAAAAAAAAAAAAAAAAAAAA
>CM076984.1:44075872-44093372 GCA_039105355.1 Benthosema pterotum | reverse complement strand
TGCCACAGTTTATTATGTGAACTGATAGCTGTTAAAGTTCTATGCCGTAGCGCCACTGTTTGCCGGAGCTCTGCGGTCCACTCCCAGTCCACACACGTCCTGACTCACCAGGAGGAGACGGCAGCAGCTATTTGAAACGGGTGAATTAAATGGCCTTTTGCTGAACGCCGTGCCTTTTGGGAAATGGCCATGAGAAGAATGTAAAACAGAAATGCAGGGAAATGAGCCACAGAGTTTTCAGCGTTCAGCGTGGCACCATTACTGAGCCTGCCCAGCAGCATAAACACTGATTGTTATTGGCGTTAAGGGTGTGTGTGTGTTATAATGTGTGGGTCAACAGTAACACAGTACTTTTCGGTTCACTCTTTCAATGATTAGGACACTAAACACTGGGGAATGATCAATGCTATTACCATTTCTACTACTTGTACTACTGTTACTGCCAACACCACCACTAATCCTAACACTAGTGCAGGGGTCAGCAACCTGCGGCTCAGGAGCCGCATGCGGCTCCAGAACACAGCCCTAGTGGCTCAGTGGCTGTAGCATTATTACATACACACACTGGGGTGTTCCACACCAAAATAATATAAACATTTCAGTCACCCAAAACGTGTTGCGCTGTCTGACGGTTGCCAGTTAAAGTAGCACTTGGCCATGTCAAAAAAGCCCAGCAGTTATCAGAGGTGGAGCTTTCAATCTGAACCACCCATTTTCAAAGGTTTACTCAGTTTACTGAGTAAACCTTCATTAATACTGTATACCTTGTCATTAATATACCTTAGAGATGTTGTGTGGACTAGAAATGGAGTTCTGTAAAACTCCTTATTTTTTTAGAAACTCCATTTCTGAAGAAAGGTTGTGTTTCACCATGTTAATGATTTTCCTTTGAGGGCCTTTTTTTCCTGAGAGTGTGCAAATGGAACCAAATGGACCCGCCAGGGTCCATTTGGTTCACATTTGCACACTCAGGAAAAAAAAAAATGCGGCTCCAGACAGATTTTGAATTTAATTTTGGGTCGAAAATGGCTCTTTCAACATCTTGGGTTGCCGACCCCTGCACTAGTGCTAGCTCTTGCTATCTCTACACCTGGAATTGTTGATGTGTCGACCGATTTTAAAGACCATCCCCATTTCACCTTCCTCTTCTATAGAGCTGATCAGTCCCGCTCCCTTGTGACATCGCCCTTGTTCCAGAAATGGATTCCCCATTTTTTTTTCCCTCACAGACCTTTTGAAAATGATGTGAAAAACGCTTGGTTAACCAGATGTAACTCTTTGAGAGCGTAAAAATGAAACCAAATGGACCCTTGCGGGTCCATTTGGTTTCATTTTTACACCTCAAGAGTTAAAATATTCATCATGTGAATTAGCCCAACTTAGTCTACACAACTAGAGAATGTAGAAGATTAATGGTCATTTTGATCTGTATGTTCCAGGCGAGCATCTAGCACATTCTAGTGCATTTTGGAAGTGCCACTAGTGCATTTTGGATCTTGTCCAGGCCACTAGGTGGTGCAGGCCACCGGGAAAACTCCCTGTACTCCAGATGGCCAATCCGCCCCTGCTGCTGGGTTTTTTATGACCTGATTTATTTGGCCTATACACCAGAGTGTCTTTCCCGAGGGCCGGATTCAAATGAGCTTGGAAAATGATCGTATTAGGCAGGGGCGGATCTAGGCATAGGCTAGGGGGGCAATGCCCCCCAGATTTGGCGCTTGCCCCCCAAACGCGATGGCAAGAAAAATCCCAAATTAAAAATATATATATCATTATTATTCTCTCCCTCATTTTTTATTATTATAAGTATTTCCTGATTGGTAGATGCATAGGGGGGGGGGGGGGGGGGGGGGGGGGGGGCTCGTCGCTTCACTCTCAGTCTCTCTCACTCAGTCCACCGCAGCTGCAGACACTGACACTAGTCACACACTGTCTACCGCACCGCCACCGACCGTATCTTTCTCCAACTTTTTCCTCAACTTCTCGTTCTCTGTCCTCTCTCGACTCCGTCTTTCTCTCTATGCAATGTATTCATTCCATTGTTCTTAGGTGCGACAAAAACAATAGGTACGCTAATGACCCTCGTGCGAGTCGTGCCTATGCATTTATTGAAGCTCGCCTCGGACATAGAAATGCTAATTTAGTCTTTGTTTGGTGGGACCATCACCGTGAACGTGGTAGCCTAGTTTACTTGCAGTATAACTGTAGGACATAAGAAAAAACTCGCCCGGATCGCTGGGTTAGCCACCATTTTAACCACGCTACAGAAACTGGAAAAAGAAAAAGTTGATTACAAGTCAATGCTGTCGCAAACTATCTGGAGTCTCAACCCGCGGGTTCAGAAAGGATTAAAAAGCTCACTTAAACATGGTAAAACACAGAGCATGAGCAGAGAGAGGACTGCAGCCTGTTCGCGTTGCATGGTTTCTTGCACAGAACAGGAGAGATGCTGCAATCTCTCCGTGTTGCATGGGGGAAAAATCACACCTGTGTGAAGAGTGAGTGTGAAGTGGTGCAACTGCATGTGGTGGTCTCTAGGGGTTCCCCCGAACTTGCAAACAACATTCAGAGATGCTGAGATGATAAAAGAATGCACAAAAGTTACATCTAGGTGTGCCCTGAGATTTTTGGGCTATGAAAACTGTGCCTTTGGACAAAAAAGGTTGAGAAACACTAATGTAGTGCATTCTATGACTTTGGATTTTAAAATCAAACCGTTTAAAGAGTTGGTTACATTTTAAGTATTAACAGTTTGCAGAATACAGTATATTGTACATTTCAAGCGCATAGATTAACTAATATGATGATAGCATGGCTTTCTGTGCATTTACGGGGGTTTGGGGGATTTGACATCCACCAATTTGTTTGCCCCCCCTGCCAAACCACATGCCCCCCCTAGTGGGGAGAGCTAGATCCGCCCCTGGTAGTAGGTATATGTGATCATTTTTTCATAATTATAGCACTCCTCCTCCTTACCCCTGCATTACAGATGAGTTGGGGAGCGCCATAGTTTTTAGTCTTAAGTCCTCGCATGACTGTAACTGAACAGTCACACATAGGAATGTTTAAAGTGCAAATAACATGCACCGTTAAATTGCCTGTATGATACGAACGCCTGATTGTTCAAACTTGGTCATTTGTGGTGGATAGAAAACACACCTGAGAGCACCAAAAACACAAACAAATAAAAAAGTTGAATCTCAGGTTTAATAACACCAGACCTCGTCTCCTGTGCAATGTATGTTCTGTAACTGTGATGAACGATACACTGTGGATCCCCTATCTACTACCACTAGCACTACCATTAACATTAAGCTACTACTGCTACTTCAAACACTACTGCTATTACTAATACTACTACCACCACAAAAAAAAACGAATGTGGCAGTGACCCTGCCAGGAGCTAAAGCAGTAGTTTAGTGTCAAAGTGTCCTTGAGAAAAAGAAACCAAGCCCCTAACTGCATATATATCCTGCTGAGTTAGTTGCTGCAGGTTTTCATGGCTGCCTACCGTGAAATGGGTGAAGGAATAAACGGTATGAATGGTGTAATTGTACATTGTAAAGCGTGGGCATGCACAGCGGCACGTTGAATGTCCCTTTTTTCTTATTTCAGTGGACTCCGGCATATAAGCGAATGAGCTCCCCTTAGCTTTTGTGCGTGCGCATAAAGCATAGCTATCATTTCCAATCAGGTGCAGTGTTTACTGACCCACTCTCCGGGCAGAACAAAGTGTTGTCTTTCAAACGTCTGTGTCCGTGCAGGAGAGAGTGGAGGTGGGCACACGTAAGAGGCTAGGGTGGAGGCTGTAGCTGTGTAATTGTCCTCAGTGTGAAAGAAAAACAAATGACCCCCCACACATTGCACCTCCCCCACACCATAATTATTTTGTTTTCCTCTTTACATCCTTATAATGCAGAGCATGAATATAGATGAGAACCTCCTGAGGGAAAAGAACGTGCTTCCCGCATGTGAAGGCACATCTTGCGTTATTCCCCCCACATGGCTATAGCAAAGCCCCCCGCGCAGACTGTTCCGAAACTTGGCTTGGTTTTATTCATGGTTTGCGTCCTCCTCCTCGTCCCATGGCTGTAAGGAAGAGGCGCCACAATAGACCTTGCCGTAAGCCCAGTCTCCCACCATGTGTCCAACCATGGTTGATTAATTTATGGCAATCTGTGTCATCAAAGTAAAAATGCTAAGTAAAACACCATTAAATGATCACTTTCAGATCTAATCAGTTGTGTACTCAACATTGTTTTAATATCATTGATGTGATTATAAAAGAACATAAGGGGATTATTGAATATTTGCCGGGTGTACTAGTTTGAGCATTGTAGTCAGTTCAATGGGAAACTACATTGATTCCACAAAAAAAGATAAAATGTTTGATTGATGGAGTTGTACAACCCTAAACTAATTTAGAATACACTCCCGTATGTCAAATATGTAGTATCAAATATTCCATATAGTGGTATGACTTTGCAAGTCCGTATTTGGCGTTGCTTACAGAGCAGTACTAACGTCCATAGTGTCTAAAACTGATGCAAAGTGCAAACTACTGAAGAACATCAGCCTGCAGACATCCATGTGGATTTTTGCTCACCAACATCAAAGAAAAAAAGATACCCAAGGTGATGTCTTCTACGCATTTGAGAAAATTCAGTTTTTCGCCAATAACTCCTGGTAGGATCAAGTAAAACTCTTGAAACTTCCTGGGCAGGTAGAGTTGTATTTTGGGAACATGCTGATGTGATTACACCATGATGGCATTTATTAATAAAGAGATAATCACATGGTACAACCGTGATGCGTTACAACCTTCCCCACTCTTCCCTACTGTATGTACCATACTGAAATGCAGTGCGTTCTCTCTTTCTCTCTCATCAGACAATCATTGGAGTGTGATGATGCCTACTTGCATCTGAAGGGTGTGTGAGTGTATGAGAAGCGCTAGATGGAGAGATGCTATCATATGCAATCACGGAATAAAGACAAGGTTTTTCCTTTTTTGAGAAGCTGCTCAATTATTCCCCCCTCTGGATGAGAGAGAGACGGCTGACACGATCCTGTATTCATCAAAGAAAAGACTCCACACACTGCTGATTACAGGCTGACAGCCTATTCTCTCTCTCTCTCTCTCTCTCTCTCTCTCTCTCTCTCTCTCTCTCTCTCTCTCTCTCATACATATATGAAAAAAATTGCAACATCCATATAAAAGTTATTATGCAATTCCCTTGATGAATTAAATAAATACTCGACACAGAATCAACATTCCCCTCCCAATATCGCAAGACTTTCACATTTCCATCCAGTTTAATCGCATAAAAAACAAACAAAAAAAAAAGCAAATGCAAACGTTACAACTAGAACCCTTTTATATCTATATAACCCAATCACTGTTACTTAGCTTAGTACATACTTGGGGGGAAAAGGGAAATAAACCACTTTGCAGTTTTCCAGCGCTGCGGCTGCAGTAATCATAGAAAATAGGACAGTGTAATAATGCCTTCCCTGTCAAGGACAATACTCTCAGAATAATCTACAGTATGTCTCTTTTGTCCTGCGTTCATTTTGCCAGAACAAAGGCATAAAATGCAATTAATGTTATGCTATGAATGTGAAGTGGTGCGTCTTGTTGAAATAGAGGCTGGCGCGCTGCGCTGCTCCGCCCGCACAGGGGGGTTATAATAGACTATTGTTGGCCTTTCACTCTCCTGGTCTCGCCGGTCAGATACATTTAAATGTCAGCTCCATTTCCTGCCTTTTCACACACAGCCATGAAATGGGAAACAGAAATGCCAGCGTGCGCTGCGCTGCGCGGTGCAGCGTCCCCCAGCCCCCGGTCTGCCTTCCCCCTGCCCTGCACCGGCTCTTTGTTTACCATGAACTTTTATTCAGCGCGCCAGCACGCTTTCTTCTCCCCGCCGCAGCAGCCGTATCGACATGAATAGTTTGTGAACTTCTTTCACAGGTGTTGCCAACGATAGGGAAGTAACAAATGAACGACGTATAGCAGTATAGGTCTTAAAATCAGTTCAGGTCTTACAGTAGCCCTGACACATTTAGTTGACCGGAATGCGCCTTGAGGCGACCACATCTCAATGTGTACCTGTACACGATCTCACAATTCTATATGTAAGGGATAACACCCGACGAACCGGTGATTTGTTTCCTATTAACTGACCGAGGCGCAGCCGAGGTCAGTTAGTTAGGAAACAAATCACCAGTGGTTAGTTAGGAAACAAATCACCCTCTCAAGGACCACCAGTGGTCCTTGAGAGGGTGACGGCAATGGCATGTAACAACCAAATACGTAGCTAACCAAATGGACCCGCTAACGGCGTGCTGGAACTAAATGCGGAAGCGGGAAGCACACCGTGGTTTTCAACCAGTGGTCTAAGGACCACCAGTGGTCCTTGAGAGGGTGACGCAACGGCATGTAAACAACCAAATACGCAGCTGCTAACCAAATTGACCGCTAACGCGTGCTGGAACTAAATGCAGAAGCGCAGCACGGATTGATATGAACACAACTTTTTGCACTTTGGGGCACTTGTTTATGCAGCGGTCCAATATAGCGCGGAGCGGTGATTATAGTGTATTATGTGACCGCTCACATGACCAGAACACTGGCTTCTGATTGGAGCATTCATTCAAGCCATGTAATAAAAAAGATGTAATCTCTGAGTATTTTCTCTTGTCAATTTCCCATTTTCTGCTCGGTATAAAATATAATAAAATTGCAAGACTGTAAAGTGGAAGTGCGGAGGAGGCCTTCACTGTATATATACACACACAGTATATTTTATTTGTGAGTAGAGCTTCCGTTCTCCAGACTGTATGTCAAAAACAGCCATGCAAGACTGAGTCGGGACTCCGAAGGTCCCTGGTTTATGCCGTGACTAACCCCAGTCTATGTAATGAAGTGTCTCTGAGATAGTCATTGATCCCATTAAGACCTGAGACAGATTTTGCAAAATGTAGAAACGGGTTAGCACCTGACTTACGTTGATTGCTCCTAATAGTTATGCTTAGTTAAATGCTGAGGACAATTGTCACGTTTGTAAAAATGAAGACTGATCATGATTAATCACCATTCAAACCTTCCAAAATACGCCATGTTTTCCTGCGCAGGATTTGAACATTTAAAAAAGAAACAGAATCAGGAAAAACAGATCAGCTTATCTTTTAAATAAACTAGGTGATCTACAAGACCCAATTCTTGTAGATTCCTCAAGCTATACTCTATGGCTCTGATTACAGGGAGACATAGAGCTATATATCTCCGTAAAAAACGTGCTCTACTCATTTTTTTCAATGAGAAAATGCTCAGTGGGATAAGTCAGTGTGCAGAGGGGTTAATTGTGTTAAAAAATTAAATCAGATTTTCACCAGTGTTAATAAATGCATATCTACAGTACATATTATGTATCTATCTATTCAATTCTATTTCTATTCTATTCTATTCTATTCTATTCTATTCTATTCTATTCTATTCTATTCTATTCTATTCTGTTGCTTTCTCTCTATACACCAAATATCTGCACTAATTTGGGGCGAATGTTTGATCCGGAATAGGGACATCATGGGCACTATTTTTGTCCATACTAAACCTTGTAGAATGTCTATTCAAAATGCTATACAAAATACTAGAAAAAAGCAGTGTATGTACAGGAAGATGGTATCCCCTGCTCAGCATGGCTGCCTGTCGCACCCCCCCCGGTGCCCATGGGTCATCAGCCAGGAACCAACGTTTGGTTCCTTTAATCCTGGAAGGTTTCGTGGTGGTGGAGCAGTGACAGGGACGACTCCCTGTCACCCCCTGCAGCTGACAGGCCTGAACTGATAGCTGTTACCCCCTGTGGCTGTTGTAGTCATTCCCTGCCCAGCACAAAGTAGTGTAGGGATAAGACAGTGGTTGTCAACCCTTTTTGACACCAGAGCCCACCATTTATTCAGCATTTGAGCCACGCACGGACCACCATATTATGACATTTCAGCCCCACAGACCCCAAAACGAAGGTTTATTTTTTTGTTTTTTTTTTCATTTTTTGTTTTTTTCCATAATGCCAGGCTGGATTTGGAAACAATACAGTCAAACATACCGATCAAATGACCATTAATCGTCCACATTCTCTAGTTGTGTAGACTTGGGCTAATTCACGTGATTAATATTTTAACTCTTGAGAGTGTAAACATGAAACCAAATGGACCCGCAAGGGTCCATTTGGTTCATGTTTTCGCTCGACAGTTAACCAGAGTTACATCTGGTTAACTGTCCATCATGGGGACCACCTGGACCCCTCTCAAGGACCACTGGCGGTCCCCGGAACCCCGAAGATAAGGCATTTAACATGAACCAATATAGAACCCCTATAGTGTCCAAGGTTTGCTGTGGATAATACTGTAATTAGTATCATTGGTAACACATGTGAAGGGAGCATTAACAGACACATGACACGACGGTTGTTTATGTCAGTTTGGCTGCTGTGGAAAACCCTCTGTGGAGCGATGCTGGTGATAGAGGTGTGATTTGTAGCTGTGTGATGTTTTCATGACGGCTCTGTGCCGTTCACTTTTGATAGAGTCTGCTGAGTGTGATAGGAGTAATGTGGAGTCTATGGCTCACTGACCAGCTCTACAAATCTATATACCTCTGGACAGCTGTGTGTGTGTGTGTGTGTGTGTGTGTGTGTGTGTGTGTTGGTGTGTGTGTGTGTGTGTGTGTGTGTGTGTGTGTGTGTGTGGTGTGTGTGTGTGTGTGTGTGTGTGTGTGTCCTGTCTGTCATGTGGTTGCACATGACCTTCTCCCTCTGTTAACCATATCTCTCTCTCTCTCTCTCTCTCTCTCTCTCTCTCTCCCCTCTCTCTCTCTCTCTCTCTCCTCCTTCTCTCTCTCTCTCTCTCTCTCTCTCTGCTGCCTGTATTTAATAACAGTTTAATGTCTTGATTAAACGAACAGTGCAGAGTTAAGTGGATGGCTTGTTTGCAACAAACGAACCGCTTTATAATTTGCTACTCTTTACTTGTTGCACATGTGTTTGCGCTGTCTTTTTCTCTGAATGTCTAAGTGTGTGTGTGTGTGGGGGTGGGTGTGTGCGCGCATTTTGTCAACTCTAAATACATGTGTATTTAAGTGTAAGTGTGAGGGGTAATTTAATTGTCAACTCTCGCCTTGCAATTACAATTAAGGCATTTAGCAGATGCTCTTATGCACAGTGACCCAGAAGTGTAAGATCTGACTTTTCATGAACCTGTTCAACAAATCACTTGGTAAATATTACAACCACGTTCAGTGTGCAGAGAAAACTATTTGTGGCAGCGCCAGGCGTCGGGGCAGGTGCCGCGGCAGGTATAAATCTGACGCGACCGTTTTGATACCTACCGCGACGGATGTATACCTGCCATGACACCTGCCCCGACGCCTGCCACGGTCGCAAATTGATTTCGGGGACACCAGTTAAATACCAAACTGAAAGCAGGATATGTTTATGCATTTAGAATGCAGTTACTTTAGTGTGGTTTGTCACACACCAAAATGTCTGAGCTTGTAGATCTGCCATTTTTGGCTTTAGGATAAATAAAAATCACAAGATATTAGTTATTTGGCAATTGATATGATGCATTTCGATCCGTCTCGCCATCACTATTAATTTGAAAGGAAGTTGCTGAGTGACACGATGGATCCAGAAGAAAGGCGGACGTGCTAATGAGTGCTCTGTGTTAAACCACAGCTGCACGGACAAGAAAACGGAACCAAATTGCATTTGGTTCCATTTGTACAGTCTCAGAGTTAAATTAACATTGATTTTACAATCTAAATTGGGGTTTCAGAGATAGCAATGCCATTAACTGGGGGTCTGTAATATGCATGTCATCCTGGGGCTTCTTGAAATTAAGCGTGTTGAAAATAAATGCTGGAGAGCCTGTGAAAATCTTCTCTTATGGGGGGTCCCTGGCATATCTTTTCAAATGGAGATATATGCGGGCTGATTAGCATCTATTTAGGGTCCTTGATAGTTTTGTAGTTCTCGAGACAGTGTCTCGTCTCAAGTCAAAATTTCGTTCTCTTGGTTTTGTTTTTGTCTCGTCCTCAATTGTCTTGGTCTTGTCTCCGTCTCGCCGCTCTACACTTAATTTGTCTCGTGGTCTTGTCTTGGTCTCACTTTCAATTTGTCTTGGTTTTGTCACGATCTCGGAGCAAATGTCTCAGGTCTCTTTCGCCACCGAGACCACTCAAGACGACACAATGCAAAGGAAATGTTTTATATCCATTGTGTGGACCGAGGAGCCCATCCATAAAGACAGCTGTATTACACAGAGTGCAGAGCTGGATGACGCACATATAGTACAGCTCCCAAGCTCCAGAAAATAGAGGAATCGTTCACTTTGAGATAAAAGCATGAAAATTGGTACACATATAGCCAAAGACTTCTAAAAAATTTGGATATGGAGGCATTTTGAATTCCAGATGCGCCCCCCAAAATCCAAGATGTCTGCCCAGAAATGTGGTTTTTTCCTTCATAACTTGAAAAGCTTTGATTTTGCGCCCCATAAATGTATTGAACATTAATACAAAGTTGGGGACTACGGACGATTTGATACCAAGCACATGTCTGTATCTCCTATGGTTCTTGAGATACAGCATATAGGTACTTTCACAGATAGAGTAGAGCAAGACATTTTTATCATTGATTTTTAAGTCAATCAAATGGTGATACAGGCATGGGAATTGGTACACACACTCTTCAAAACCCCACTATTTCAAAAGTACTGTAATGCTATGCAAAATTTCCAAGATGGCAGCCCCCAAAAATCCAAGATGTCCGTCCAAAAATGTGTTTTTTCATTCATAACTCAAAATACGAAGATTTTAAGCCCCATAAATGTATTGAACGTTAATATAAAGTTGGGCATTACGGACATTTTGATACCAAGTACATGTCTTTGTACGTACTACGGGTTCTTGAGTAGACTATATAGGTAGTTATGAGGCACCATAAGGGTAAACATTTTGGCACGTTTCACTCATTTACTCAAAGATCGCTTTATCACCATACTACTATGTTCAGGAAACGGACCTACATGGGTCTGCTATCATAAACCACTTCAAGTTTTTCAATTGATGAAACGGGTCGGGAGTTATTAAACCGAACGTGAATGCTGTTCCAGTGTTAAATTTGCAGCGCACATTTTGCGAATATAAGCCAGGCAGAATTGTCCTGTCCTGGTGCATTACACTGAGTCTGTGCTTCACAATAAGAGTATGTGTGAAGCGGACGCACCAAGTGTAGCATGTGTCATAGTGTCAGGGTTTAATATGTTAATAGTGCAATAGGCTAATACGTGCAATAGCATAATATACTGTATGTACAATAGGCAATAGTGTAATACATGCAATAGTGCCATAGGGTAATATGTGTAATAGTGCAATATAAGTGCATTAGGGTATTATGTGTAATAGTGCAATATATGTGCATTAGGGTAGTAGTGTAAGATATGCAATAGTGTAATAGTGTAATAGGGCTAATAGTGTAATATACAGTAGTGGCATAGTGTAATAGGATATTATGTGTAATAATGTAATAAATGCGATAGTATAATAAGTGTAATAGTGTAATATTTGTGCATTAAGGTAATAGTGTAATAGTGCAATATATGTAATAGCGGTAGAGTGTAATAGGGTAATATATGTAATAGTGTAGTACAAGTAGAATAGGCTGATAAGTGTAATAGTCAGATATTTGTGCATTATGGTAATAGTGTAATAGTGTAATATATGCAATAGTGTAATAGGGCTAATAGTGCAATATATGTGCAATAGGCTAATATATATTATATACAGTAGTGTAATAGTGTAATAGGGTATTATGTGTAATAGTGCATTAAGTGTAATAGTGTAACATGTGCATTAGGGTAATAGTGTAATATATGCAATAGTGGTATAGTGTAATAGGACAATTACACTATGCCACTATTGCATATATTACACCATTACCCTAATGCACAGATATCACACTATTACAGTTATAAGCCTATTGTACTTATTACACAATTACACATATTACCCTATTACACTATGACACTATTTATATAATACACTATTACCCTATTACACAATTACGCTAATGCATATACTACACTATTACCCTAATGCACAAATATTGCACTATTACACTTATTAGCCTATTTTACTTATTACAGTAATTACACTATTGTACTATTATACATATTACCCTATTACACCATACCACTATTGCATATATTACACTATTACACTATTAGCCTAATGCACAAATATTACACTATTAAATTTATTAGACTATTGCACGTATTACACTATTACACATAATACCCTATTAAACTATGACACTACTGTATATAATATACTATTAGCCTATTGCACATATACTACACTATTGCCGTATTACACATTGCATATTTACACTATTACCCTAATGCACAAATATTGCACTATTACACATATTACCCTAATACACATATATTGCACTATTACACATATTACCCTAATGCACATATATTGCACTATTACACATATTACCCTAATGCACTTATATTGTACTATTACACATATTACCCTAATGCACATATATTGTACTATTACACATATTTCCCCATGGCACTATTGCATATATTACACTATTACACTATTATCCTATGTACATACAGTATATTATGATATTGCACGTATTAGCCTATTGCACTTATTAGCATATTATACCCTGACATTATGACACATGCAACACTTGGTGTGTCCACTTCACACATACTCTTATTGTGAAGCACAGACTCAGTGTGATGCACAGACAGGACAATTCTGCCTGGCTTATATTCGCAAAATGTGCGCTGCAAATTTAACACTGGAACAGCATTCACGTTCGGTTTAATAACTCCCGACCCATTTCATCAATTGAAAAACTTGAAGTGGTTTATGATAGCAGACCCATGTAGGTCCGTTTCCTGAACATAGTAGACATGGTGATAAAGCGATCTTTGAGTAAATGAGTGAAACGTGCCAAAATGTTACCCTTATGGTGCCTCATAACTACCTATATAGTCTAACTCAAGAACCGTAGTACATACAGACATGTACTTGGTATCAAAATGTCCGTAATGCCCAACTTTATATTAACGTTCAATACATTTATGGGGCTTAAAATCTTCGTATTTTGAGTTATGAATGAAAAACCACATTTTCGGACAGACATCTTGGATTTTGTGGGCTGCCATCTTGGGATTTTGCAGAGCATGCAGTACTTTTAGAAATAGTGGGGTTTGAAGAGTATGTGTACCAATTCCCATGCCTGTATCACCATTTGATTGACTTAAAAATCAATGTTAATAATGTCGTGCTCTACTCAATCTGTGAAAGTACCTATATGCTGTATCTCGAGAACCATAGGAGATACAGACATGTACTCGGTACCAAATCGTCTGTAGTCCCCAACTTTGTATTAATGTTCAATACATTTATGGGGCGTAAAATCAAAGCATTTCAAGTTATGAAGGAAAAACCACATTTCTGGGCAGACATCTTGGATTTTGGGGGGCGCCATCTTGGAATTCAAAATGCCTCCATATCCAAATATTTTTAGAATGTCTTTGGCTATACGTGTACCAATTTTCATGCTTTTATCACAAAGTGAACGATTATAAAGCTTGCTTCCTGTACTAATATTGCTAGCAGTCCACAAACCGACTAAACCAGGGTTTTCAACAGTGGTCCGGGGACCACCAGTGGTCCTTGAGAGGGTTCCAGGTGGTCCCCAGCTAAGTTGTTTAACCAGATGTAACTCTTGAGAACGTAAAAATGAAACCAAATGGACCCTTGCGGGTCCATTTGGTTTCATTTTTACGTTCTCAAGAGTTAAAATACTCATCATGTGAATCAGTCCTAATCTACACAACTAGAAGATTAATGGTCATGGACAGAAGCAAAGGAAATCTTTAGTTTGGGGGGTCTCTGGGGCTAAAATGTCCTCAAATGGTGGTCCGTGGCTCAAATGCTGAATAAATGGTGGTCCCTGGGATGAAATAGGTTGAAAACCACTGGACTAAACCAACTAAAGTCCCTGTAATGTGTTATGTCTGTATTACAGAACAATCAAAAGCCTCTAGGTCTTGGTCTTGGCTTGTCCTCTACCTCTATAGGTGCTAGTCTCATCTTGATCTTGTCTTGACCAAGTCCGTGATCGTCTCTGTCTTATTTTGGTCTCATCTCATCTTGCTTGGTCTCGATTTACAGTACAGTAGGTGGTCTTGACTACAACACTATTCCTTGACATGAAAATGTTTGTGGAAAACCCCCTGCTGTACTATAAAGGTGCACACTGTTGTGTTTTCAGACGGCCTGGTGGACTGCGTGGACCCGGACTGCTGCGAACAGCTGAGCTGCGGTTCTGACGCGCTGTGCCAGGGCTCCGCCGACCCTCTGGCGCTGCTGCAGAGGAACGCCCCGCCCCCCACCGCGCCCCCCTCGCCCGCCGCCAGCCCACACACGCACAGCTTCTACCAGCGTGTGCGCTTCCTCCTGGGCAAGACCGCCACGCACAGCCTGCCGGGAGAGGTGCCCTTCGACACCAGGTGAGAGGCAAAAAAAAAAAAAAAAACTGTCCCAACTTGATAGCACTCATACATTTTAACCCTTTTAGTGAACTGAACGCGTTCTGGTGTTCTAAACATTATGTTTTAACGATTGAAAAATAGCAGATCTACAAGCTCATAGCGCGCCACCGAGTGGCGCGCTATGAGCTTGTATCTCTGCTATTTTTGAAAAATCGTGAAAACGAGGTGCAAATCTTTGAAGATTATGTTATTCAGAAACTAGAAATCTAGACAGGACTCAATGGGTTAATATTAGTCACACTTTAGTTAGCCTCGACACCCAGGCTTTCGTTTTCGTCTGTGTTGCGCGAAAACGGAAAGACTGCACTCGTTTGATGGCCTAGAACTGGGATTCAACCTTTCGGCGTGGGCGTCATGATGTGACGTGGCACAGCATTGGGAAGGAGGAGGAGCCGGGGATGGTGGTGAGATCAAATCAGATCAGCTCATCTGCCGTCAAAAAACGGACGGCACGCCATCCCCCCCCAGGCCAAAATCATTTCAGATTAGGCCAGGCTACACTTTAGTCATCTGAAATGTGTTTTTTTTTTTTTTTTTTTTCATGTACAGCCATTGCGACTTTAAAGGACCACTTCACCACTTTTCAATGTATCTTCATATAATATGTCCTCACTAATGTACAGGATAAAATGCCACTATTTTTTCTACTCAGTCTGTGTCTCACAGGAGGGCTAGATGACAGCATCATTCTGCAGATTTCTGCACCATTGATGATGTCATTCAAAGAAGTTTCTGAACTGCCCACAGCCCTCCTGTAGTTAGTCAGCCCATGTTGCATACATAACGTGATAAAAGGGCGCCTTCTGCCTATGTCATTCCACATGAGAAATAGAAAGTGTCTTCTACAGGGCATAACGTCATCATAATGATGATGATTGTTAACATTGCGTAACATATGGCAATTACTTTAGGTCTGACTGTGCATGGGCAGGACATCAGTATTCTATCCAAATCATTAGACTGGATATTGCCTGTGGATATATTTTGGATATTGTAGGCTACTGGTTCTTTGGATATTGTACTAAAGTGCTCTTTTTGACCTCTGCATTGACAACTAGAGCCTAGGTCTAGTCTAGTTTTAGTTGACATCTGTGAGAATTTATTTGCCAAAGAAATATTTAGCCATGCTTTGATGCCGTAGTACTGCCAAAGTATACACTTGCATGCTGGAAATAGCAGATCTATAAGCTCTCACTGCCTCCCAATGTGCCACGTAGTGAGCTTGTATATCAGTCATTTTCAGTTTTATTCTTTCATTAATATTCTTTAGTTTTTGTCAGTGAAAAAAGTAGTCAATGACATTATTTCATCATAGTTTTAAGCAAGAAAATGAACAGTGGGTGAGAGGCTCGTTTGCATGCCATGCGTGATGGGTATTGTTGGGTATTTGTGTGTAGGTGTGTGCGCACACATGTTGTGGATACATGCCGATCCATCTGTGTGTTTCCATGTGTTGTTGTGTACTCCATGTGTCCTTGACAAGAATAAAAGTAGTCTGCAGTGACTGTAAATTTATTTTACTTTCATTATTTTATGCAACTCTTCTGTCCTTCAGCATGCAGCGTCTGTGCAAAAACAATTATTATTTTTCATAACTTAGATTTTTATTCATTTGATACCCGTGTCCTTGAGTTATCCTACAAGCTTGCATAATTATATGATCATTAACCCCAATAAAACACCCTCTTTTTCAGGTGTGGAGAAGTGTGCATGCATGTGTACGTTCATGCGCTCGCGCGTGTGTGTGTGCGCGCGTGTGTGTGGTGTGTGTGTGTGTGTGTGTGTGTGTGTGTGTGTGTGTGCGTGTGCGTGCGTGCGTGGTGTGTGTGTGTGTGTGTGTGTGTGTGCGTGCCTGCCTGCATGCCATATATACTGTATATATACTGTATATACATATACTGTATATTAGAGCAGGCTGCTTGTTTATTTTCTATATATTCAATATTCTGTGAGCCTTAAGAAATTAAAGACAGCAAGACTTGCGGAACCACCTACAGTATGCCATGTATAGCCTACTACTTCACCGTACCACAAATTATATATAGACCATGTAGATAATGTATATATTCACCTATAATGACAATCTAGGGATGCCAGGTTGATAGAGGTCAAACCCAGAAGTAGGCTAATTGCCTATTATGGCTAAATAGTCTCATACATGATGACTTAGCTCAGCTCTTAATTCATTTTTCACACAAATACCACCATATACAGTACGTATGAAGGTATATAAAATCACACTCTCACACACATGCACATACGAATTCTAGTTCACACATTTAATTAGCTTTTAACCATTGTCCTGGTTTAGAGTTAGGATTACACTGATGGAAAGATCCAGGTTGTAGAGGGTTTTGATTAGACATTTAGAGGTTAGGATTATGGGGTTAGAGCAGGGGTTTTCAACCTTTTTGACTCCAGGGACCACCATTTATTCAGCATTTGAGCCACGGACCACCATTTAAGGACATTTTATCCCCAGAGACCCCCAAACTAAAGATTTCCTTTGCTTCTGTCCATGACCATTAATCTTCTAGTTGTGTAGATTTGGACTAATTCACATGATGAATATTTTAACTCTTGAGAGTGTAAAAATGAAACCAAATGGGTCCATTTGTTTTCATTTTTACGTTCTCAAGAGTTACATCTGGTTAAACAACTTAGCTGGGGACCACCTGGAACCCTCTCACGGACCACTGGTGGTCCCCGGACCACCTGTTGAAAACCCCTGGGTTAGAGGATTTACAACAGGGGTGCCCACACTTTTGTGACTTGAGAGCTACTCTCAAAAAGAATCTCAACAATCTCAACAGTCTCAACAAGATCTACACATCAAAAACGTGATTATCCC
>CM076984.1:44020872-44068372 GCA_039105355.1 Benthosema pterotum | reverse complement strand
GGGAGCACATGGCGGCCTTCTGCCTGACCGAGCCCGCCAGCGGCTCGGACGCCGCCTCCATCAAGACCACGGCCGTCCGGTCCCCCTGCGGGGAGTATTTCACTCTCAACGGCGGCAAGATCTGGATCAGCAACGGAGGCCTGGCCGAGATCTTCACGGTGTTCGCCAAGACCCCGACGAAGGATCCAGAGACGGGGGAGACGAAGGACAAGATCACCGCCTTCATCGTGGAGAGGAGCTTCGGCGGGGTCACCCACGGCCCGCCTGAGAAGAAGATGGGAATCAAGGCGTCCAACACAGCCGAGGTCTACTTCGACAACGTGCGCGTGCCGGCCGAGTGCGTGCTGGGCGAAGTGGGCGGGGGCTTCAAGGTGGCCATGAACATCCTGAACAACGGCCGCTTCGGCATGGCCGCCGCCCTCTCGGGCACCATGAAGGGGGCCATCGCCAAGGCGGTGGAGCACGCGGCCAACAGGGTCCAGTTCGGGAGCAAGATCCACACCTACGGGGCCGTCCAGGAGAAGCTGGCCCGCATGGCCATGCTGCAGTACGTTACTGAGTCCATGGCCTACATGATCAGCGGGAACATGGACGGCGGGGCCACCGACTTCCAGATGGAAGCGGCCATCAGCAAGATCTTCGCCTCCGAGGCGGCGTGGGACGGTGACCGACGAGTGCATCCAGGTCTTGGGCGGCATGGGCTTCATGAAGGACGCCGGAGTGGAGAGGGTGATGAGAGACCTGAGGATCTTCCGGATCTTCGAGGGCACCAACGACATCCTGAGGCTGTTTGTAGCGCTCAACGGATTCCAGAGCGCCGGACACCGTCTGCAGAGCTTGCAAAGGGCCTTGAAGAACCCTCTGGCCAACGCCGGGCTGCTGGTCAGTGAGATCGGAAAGAGGGCCATGTGGAAAGCCGGTCTGAGCACGGGGCTGACGCTGCAGGGGACCGTGCACCCGGAATTGGAGCAAAGCGGCGCGCTGGCGGCACACGCCGTCAGGCAATTTGGAAGCGTGGTCGAAGAGCTGCTGCTCAAGCACGGCAAGAGGATCGCCGAGGAGCAGTTTGTGTTGACGCGAGTGGCCGACAGCGCCATCGACCTGTATGCCATGGCGGTGGTCCTGTCCAGGGCGTCTCGTTCCCTGGCTCAAGGCCACCCATCGGCACAGCACGAGAAGACTCTGTGCGAGACCTGGTGCGTCGAGGCCCACGACAGGATCACACGGGGCGTGGAGTCCCTGCGTGTGCCAGATCCCTGGTCTGGGCAGACCTTCGAGAACCTGAGGAGAGTCTCCACGGCCTTGGTGGACAACGGAGGGGTGGTGCCCCCTCACCCCTTGGGCTTCTAATGGATTGGATTGCATTTTTATAGAGCTTTTCCAAGTGCTCAAAGCACTTTACAATGTTCCATTCATTCATACATTGGGAGGTGAAGTGGAAAACAGTTGACGCCAGCGTCCTCACTTCCCACATTCACACATCAATGGTGGCCAGCTCACACTGACAAACGCATTGGAGGCAATTTGGGGTTCAGTGTCTTGCCCCTCTACCTCCTGAGCCACAGCCGGGAGGCCTGTCAGTCTCCCATCCCTTGGTGGACTCTGATCGGTTGGTTTGGGGTAGTATTATCTCCTGGAAGTATATTGCCCTCTGCTCACTGGCTCTGCTCGTGCGCAAGTTGTCTCTACTGAGTGCAGTTCTAGTTTCATTAACACTGCCCTTCCATCTCCATCTCCCCCTGATCTCTTTTGAAGGCATATTTAGTGTTTATAAACCACCACAAAGGGGCTTCACATCCCTAGCAAACGGGTTTTCATGGAAATGTGTAGTGAATAGTATATAGCTTTGGAGTTAATGGAGTAATGACGTTATAATACTATTAACACAACTGC
This sequence comes from Benthosema pterotum, assembly GCA_039105355.1. Lineage (NCBI taxonomy): Eukaryota > Metazoa > Chordata > Actinopteri > Myctophiformes > Myctophidae > Benthosema > Benthosema pterotum. The sequence goes on along the minus strand of CM076984.1, from coordinate 44,066,479 downwards.
TGTAGAGTGATTGAAATTTTACAATTTCATTTTATTTTTTTTTGCAAAGTAGGGGTTGCCCCGATGATATTGTAATTGCGACGTGGTGATGTAGTAAAAGAAAGTTTTACAAAAAAGTTTACAAAATAAACATTAGAGAAAAAGTTTACAGAAAAGGTTACAGCCATCACAATAACAGTAGTGGGGTTCCCCTTGGCAGCCGCACTAATTACTGCTATTGCCGGAGATCTACGCCCATCAAACATACAATCAGTGTTGCCAAGTGTGCTTAGTACATTCTTCTTCTTTGCTTTTGTGTATATTGCTGGTTATTGCAGGTTTGTGTTTCTTTGGGCCTGTTTCTTGTGTAGTTGTGAAGCAGCATGCTTGTTATTGCTCCTTAAAGCAAACAACTTCATCTTCAAGGACGCACAAATTATGTATTTTGTTCAAGGACCTCATCTGAAGATGTTCGTATCCAGGGAATGCCATACAAGATTTTTGCACTTAAAAAAATGTTTCAAAGAGATTGAAAATATTGAAAACCGTAGCTCCTCAAGATCTGAGCCTGGCCTTGGGCTGTCCTTACTGGACCTCTCAGCATGGGCCTCCCGCATTGGGCTTCTGCGCTTTGTTTTCTTTAGACCTGGCCGCTTGTTTCTCTTGTAAAAATCTGGCAACACTGCAGGCAAGGTTTAATCCGTCCGACATGGATAGCAGCTTGACGGTCAGGTGTTGTTTTGCGTCATGCTGACGTTGCGAGGCCTGTACGCCTTGTGCGTAGCGTGTTGGAGGAGGATGAGTCATGAGCGCCTCCGGCCTCCCTCCCCAATCGCCATGCAAATTGGACGCTGCTGAGTCGGCAGAGGCGCGGGGGCTTCCTTCAGACACTGTTCAATGCGGAATAGTAAAATCACCTGAAAGATGACATTTTTATTTGCAAGAATTGCAGCGTCAGCTTTTGTAATGTTACACGCTGTCAGGATCCGCTTTGTTCAAGTTCATTTGCGTTCCAAAACGAGTGACTTTAAGACCCGTTTCACCGTGCAATGCAAGTCAATGGGGAGAATATGTGTGAATTATCATTTTTTAATGCAGAGCGACTATTGAAATCTAACCAGTATTTTGTACTTGCATGAGGGCAGTGTAGCCATAGAACCCAATCCAATCCACTACCAAAGTGTAATTTAGTTTTAAAGGAGAATTCCACCCTAGAAGGCTTTCTCTCCTTTATTTGCAGTTGATTTATTTCCAAAAAAAAATGGTCCATTTTGTGAAAAGACCTTATTGGCTGCTTCCACCACCCCAACATAAGCTTAGGATAGAGCTAGGTGATGTTGTTCAAATTCACCTATTTCCATCTCTCCAAAATGCAATGTTTTGCTAGATATTGTCTCTCCACCATGTCAATAGAGTGTTGACATTCACACGGTGACTTTCACTTTTGGTACAGCTGAACCAAAAGTGAATGTGAGTGTCAAGACACTATTGACATGGGGGAGAGACAAAATATTAAAAAAAAAGGAATTCCGAGCAATGGAAACAGGTGAAATTGTACATCCCATATCCCCATTCTAAGCCTTTGGTAGGTGTAGGACAGGGTTTTTCAACCTTTTTCATCCCAGGGACCACCATTTATTCAGGATTTGAGCCACGGACCACCATTTGAGGATATTTTAGCCCCACACACCCCAAATCTAAAGATTTATTTTGCTTTTGTCCACAATTCCAGGCTGGATTTGGGGAAACAAAACAGTCAAAACATAGAGATCAAAATGACCATTAATCTTATACGTAGTTAACTTGGGCTAATTAAAATGCTGAATATTTTAACTCTTGAGAGCGTAATAATGAAACCGAATGGACCCGCAAGGGTCCATTCGGTTTCATTTTTACGTTCTCAAGAGTTACATCCGGTTAACCAACTTAGCTGGGGACCACCCCGGACCACCTGTTGAAAACCCCTGGTGTAGGAGAAACAGCCAATAAAGGATTTTTTGTCTCCCCCAAAAGATAACAACTAGACCGCTTTTTTGGAAATAAATCACATGCAAATAAAGGTGAGGTAAGCCTTCTGGGGTAGAATTCTCCTTTAAGAGCCTATAGCCACGGGTGCCAGGATTAACTGTATTCCATTTGTTACAATAAATGGGTCGATTTATGACAAGCGTGTTTCTCACTTAATATATTGTTCAGCAGGCTTGTTGCAGCTAGATTCAGTCGGGCCAATCAAATGACAGCTTTTCGTTGCTGTTAAGAGCAATTTGCACAGAAGAGCCTCATAAGTTGTGCCACGAGCGGACTTGTGACCTGATGCCAGTGTTGCCAACTGCCCAAATCCAAAATGCACTAGTGGCACTTCCAAAATGCACTAGAATGTGCTAGATGCTCACCTGGAACATACAGATCAAAATGACCATTAATCTTCTACATTCTCTAGTTGTGTACACTAAGTTGGGATAATTCACATGATGAATATTTTAACTCTTTGAGATCGTAAAAAATGAAACCAAATGGACCCGCAAGGGTCTATTTGGTTTCATTATTTAGCCTGGGGACCACTGGTTGAAAACCACTGTCATAGGAGGAAAAATGGTGAAAAATGAGGGTTTTATCTCTGGCGCCTGTCAACCAATTTCACACCAACTCACCAGCCAAAAAGCACTACCGGTAGATTTTCCACCAGGAGTTTTTCACTAATTTTGGCACCAGGGGGGGTCTGAAAAGCGCTAAATATAGCGACAAATGCGCCAAGTTGGCAACACTGCCTGATGCGTCAGGCTGCACAGAAACACTCCACCTCCACCAAAACGCCCGGAGCGTGTGATGTCACATTAGCATGGGAGGGAAATAACAGATGTGGTTAATATGTCTGCAATTCTGCATCGTGACGGTCCTATGAGACACATTCCTCATTGAAATGGTGAAGCAGCTACATTTTAAATTCTATTTACAGGTACGTGTTGTGTCAGGGTCAAGGTATCAAAGCATTGCTTCCTCTCATCTCTACTCTCACAATCACAATGCTGGATTGGGGGGGGGGGGGTCCTTTGGGAATAAAGTTTGCGCTTCTCTTTCTTCTGCTTCTGACTACTCTGACACAGTGCAGAATGTTCAGCCAGTCAATCAGTGGGGACAGATCATGCAGCTCCGCGGCTGAGCTGCGTGGGTCACTGCAGATCAAAGGCAGAGTCAGGGCTGCATGGTAAATAGAGATGCGCAGTGACGTCACTAGCCCTGTTCCACTAGTGGATTCCTCATTCATTTTCCTCATAGACTTTTCGAAAATGGTTAATAAAAACACGATTGCGCCGCGGCCAAAGCCAACTCGGGTCGTGACAAATCATGACAACAAACACAATATCGCCATATAATATATAATTAGGAAGAAGTAGAAAACGGCATGATGCAAGACTTTTTGTTTCGTTTTTCATCTTAGAAATGATTTGATTGTCCCAAAAGTTTGTGTGTGTCATCATGATTCGTCACGACTCGAGTTGGCTTTGTCCGCGGCGTAATCGTCTTTATATAAATTATTTTGGAAAAGTCTATGAGAAAAATGAATGGGGAATCCATTTCTGGAACAGGGGCGGTGACGTCACTGCGCAGGTCTATATTGTTAGACACAAAAGCACTCTCCGTAGACATCACAATTATGGGAAGGAATCTCTCCCAGGGGTGGGCAATTATTTTTCCCAAGGGGCCAAATGAGATGCATAAAATATTGTGGAGGGCCAAGACTAAAGGCTGAACTAAAGTCTGTGTAATATTAATTTAATTTCAAGATAAAAGTGAGGGTAAGACAAACCATTTTGACACCAGGGCCCACTATTTATTTAGTATTTGGGCCACAGAGGACCACCATTTGATGACATTTTAGCCCCACAGATCCCAAAACCTTCTTCAAGATTTCTTTTGTTTTTGTCCACAATTCCAGGCTGGATTTGGGAAGCAAAACAGGATAACAAAAATGACCATTCTCTTACATTCTCTGATTGAATGTGTAGACTTTGGGCTAATTCAGATGATGAATATTTTAACTCTTGAGAGTGTAAAAATGAAACCAAATGGACCCGCAAGGGTCCATTTGGTTTCATTTATACGCTCTCCAAAGAGTTACATCTGGTTAACCAACTTTCCATATTTAACTTGGAACTCTCAAGGACCACTGGTGGTTCCCGGGCCGGTCAGAGTCGGCCAAAAGGACGCATTTGGCCCCCGGGCCGCATAATACCCAGGTATGCTCTATCCTTTTAGATTTTAGCAATGGCTGTTTGAAAAGAGCAGATGTACTTGCACACAGGGCTAAGAAAGATCTGGAACATGTGAGAACTACTCAGAAAGTCACTGCTTTCAGTGGAACTTCGTTGCTAAGAAACCACTGCCAAAACCTCTGTCTGACATAATGTTTCTAATGCTGTAATGTTTCCAATGCTACCATAATTAACCTGCTGGCACATCATAGACAATTCAATCCAATCCGGCCATTTAGCTGACACTTAACAATATACAATTGCAAATGAGTCTTTCTTGACTTTTAGTTAGTTTAGTAACACCAGCAGAATAAATAACCAAGTGCAAAATGATCCAACGTCTAAACCTATACTGTATCTAATTTGAATTATTAGTGTGAAAGCAAAAACAAATGTAAATAATTGATGAATGTAAACATGTAGCCAACATACAGTATGTGCATACTATTTACTAACAAATATAAATTGATCAAAACTGACACGTTGGAGAGAAGAATGCTAGGTGAGTGAGTTTTCAGTCTGCGCATTACTTACTGTAAAACCGGAATGATGGTCTTTGAGTGCTTTGGGTCAGAGCAGGGTGAAAGTGTCTAGTCTCTAGCACAGGTTAAGGGTTGCCCAGGATGCTTTTGGGAATGTTAAACTTCAAATAGAGTTCTCTTCATAGATAATCTAAGTGAGTGGGAAGGAGAGTGCTGTTGGGGCAGCAGAGTGCCAATGGCTAAAGACACAGAGCTGCTGTCTTGGAATCGGAAAGGTTCCTCCTCCATGCCTGGCTCTGCCTGGCATTTTTCACATGTTCTTGAGCAAGATTCTGAACTCAATGCTCCCAATAATGGACCGCTTTGTGCTTTGCATGGTTTCCTCTATTGTCGGTGTGTGTGGGTGACTGTAAACGCCTTGGAGAAAGGCGATATAAATATCATCATAATTACTGTGCTGTAAATGGTAGAGCGTGAACTTCAAACTTCCAGCCCTTTTTCATCTATAATCCTCTCTATTTCTATGTATTGCATATACTGTATTACCATGGGTTGTTCTTGTGTAGCGATGCGAATATTAGCAGACAGGACAACTTCTTACTTGCAATTACAATTAATTTTATTTCCTATACATTTAACCGTCATATAAGCTTTACTATTGATATCAAACCAGATTGCTGTTGTTGTTGTTTTTTTTGTTTTTTTTGATAAGCCAATGACACCTCACTATTTTTTATCCCATTGTAAGTCATTCTAATTCATCCTAATCAGATTCATGATGGAATTACAAGTTAAAAAATAGTTAAAATACTTTAAAAGGATAAAGGTTTATCCATACTGTAAGTGCATTTCATTTTTGTCATTGTTTTAGGCACCATCAGTGGTCCCTGAGAACATTCCAAATGATGGAAAGTTTAACCAGGTGTAACTCTTTGAGAGCGTAAAAATGAAACCAAATGGACCCTTGAGAGTTATTCAGTCAAGAGCTAAAATTTTTATTATGTGAGCCCAAGTCCACACAACTAAAGAATGTAGAAGATTGATGGTCATTTTGATCCGTATGTTTGACTGTTTTGTTCCCAAAATCCAGCCTGGAATTGTGGACAAAAACAAAAATAAATCTTTAGTTTCGGGGGTCTGTGGGGCTAAAATGTCCTCAAATGGTGGTCCGTGGCTCAAACGCTGAATAAATAGTGGGCCCTGGTATGAAAAAAGGTTGAAAGCCATTGTGCTAAATGCTCTTGAACTGTGAATTGTAAGCCGTCCCTCCCTCTCTCTCCTCTCCTAGGCGGTCCAGGAGGAGGTCCCCATCCCCGGGTCCTTCGTGAAGCTGAGCTACCTGAGCACGCGGGCAGCAGGCTACCTGTCCCTGCTGCGGGTCCTCCTGACGCCGCCGTCCCCCTCGTCCCCCGTGTCCCCGCTGGGCGGCCTGGCCAAGGTCCACGTGCGTGCCTCCGTCCAGGGCAGGCTGTACCAGCGCTGGTACCCGGCCGCGCCGGGCCTGGTGCACAGGATGGTCTGGAACAAGACGGACGTTTACGGACAGGAGGTCTGGGGTCTCACGCACGCCACGGGTACGGTAACACACTGTACAGTACACCAGAGCAATCATAACTGAAGGGAATAATGATAATAATAACGATGAATCACAATTCATTTTGTTATTCACAAAGGAGGGTTTGTCCAAAGAGCTGTGTATACAAATACAAAGAATGCAGTCAAGTGTCACAACAACGTTGGAAATGTAATGGAAATTCTATTTATAGGAATATAAACGTGTCCTGAATAAAATAAAGGACACCTTTTATTGAAAGTCAGCAATTGTGACCTGAATGGCAGTCACTCAGCAGGAAAAGGGGAAAAAACGGCTGAAAACCATTCCGGCATGTTTAAATCTTTGAACTAAATGCAAATTAGTGAATTTAGAGAAAGTGCTATTTAAAGTGTCAGTGAAAGGCAGTGGACGGTGGTGTGAATGTGAGTCATGAATGAAATACATGGCTGCCTGTTAAATCCTCTGACCCCAAAACTGACTTGACAAAGAGTCCCAGAGTAGCAGCTGAACAACAGAGCATGACGCCTGTCATTCCCTGTTGTACCGCCATGGTCCTGCATTGGCCGGGACTCACTTTTAAAATAGGCCTCTGTTTTGTTTATTGGATTGAATTTTAATACTGTAGTACTCAAAAAGTGCAAACTGTGTGCATGTACAGTACAAGTACACAAGAGACACTTTGGCTAAATAGTAGTTGATAGTACAACTTGTTTCCATGTGGTCCTATGTATTGAATTCATCTGAGGATAGAATATAGATTAATCACACAATAATACTGTACATGCAGTGTGTGTGTGTGTGTGCGTGCGTGCGTGCGTGCGTGCGTAAGTGCTTAAGTGCGTAGGTGCAACTGCAAGACAACATGCACTTACACACACAGCAGCATGTTCACTTGTAGTTTTCCTTCAGGGCAGTTTTAAAAGAATAAGAGCAGTGATTCACCACCATTCATGGATGGGTTCATGGAGTTCATTCCATTATATTCCATACTGTACATTGCCTACATACAGTATTGTACATGACTTGTCATGGGTATGTGCTGTCATAATAACAGCTGAAGCTGAAGAAACAGAACGGGAGAAATCACATCTATTCAGAGCCATTCTGACGCACAATGTTGTGAAGCTATAGTATAGAACAATACATTGACGCTCTTCATATCAACTGGTGGGACATACCGTATGCACATGTGCATTTGTGTTGTACTGTATATTGTTGCTTACATACTAAGCAGAAATACTAGCTCAATAGATAAGGACTATTCTCTGCCATTCTGTTTCCGTCTATCCAAAGTTGAATGTTGCTACAGCGGTAAACTACGCAGGTTCATCCTGATGTTTTTGGGTATCTTTACAAGGTTAGTGTTGTAAAAATCAAGTTAAAGAGTAACGTTTGAACAGCCTTTAACATAAGTCACTTTTCCATTCTCTGTAGCAGTAGAGCTGCAGTGTTATCCTCGAGGATATGTCATCTCCCGCCCACAGGAATTACATGAGACCTGTCAATAGAACGGTCTATAGACTGAACAGCTTTGTACATCACATACAGTAGCATTCATTGTTTGATCCTCTCTCTCTCTCTCTCTCTCTCTCTCTCTCTCTCTCTCCTCTCTCTCTCTCTCTCTCTCTCTCTCTCTCTCTCTCTCTGTCTCTCTGTCTCTCTCACAACTGCTACTTGGCAGCGTCAATGTGTTCTTCATGGATAATCAATAATATTTAATGGAGATGGTTGCTTCCCCATTCGTGACGCAAATCCCATCTGGCAACCTGAGAGCAAAACTCTACTTGCCCGAATGTTTTATTTACATGTCACGGGCAGTTGGGCAAGCATTAGTGTCAGCCACCTGCATACATACAGTATACACACTAATTTTGTCGTGGCATGGATTGTTAGCTATAATGTTTTTTTGTTGTCAGTCAATCACATGATGGTGAATGAGCTTACAGAATGTCCTGCGTGATATTGCTCGAAACCAGGCTGGACAGAGGCGTTTTTTTTTTTTTTTTTTTACTGGAGGTTACGGCTGGAGGGTTGCAGTGCAGGTCCAAGCGGGACCCCCGGGGACTGCCCGTGGCTTACGTGGTTCAGCCTTGTGACCTGTCTGGCAATAACACAGATGTTGTCTGCATGCTGCAGGGCCCGGCGTTGAAGCAGGTTGCCCTCCACATCCACACCTCCATCTCCTCTCCCCATCCTTTCCTTTTTATTAGTATTATTACACGTGCCCTTCGCGGCTCCGTCCTCACCTCCATCCTCTCCTCCTCCTGTGCCTCGCTCAGACAACCCTCACCCCCCACCCCCACCCCCACCCACCCGCCCGCACCACCCATCCTCTCTCCTGCGTCTCTTCTCTACCGTAGCTTGTCGTCTCCTTCGCTCCCTCTGATCTCCCCTGTTACCTCTCCGCTGTCTTTCCACTGACCTCCCTTGTTCTTTCCTCTCCACCCATGTCCTCCTCTGATCTGCCCCTCCGTGTGGAGCTCCTTGTTGGCACACGTGTGTGCACGCCATGCACACACACGAACACACACACACGCACACATACAGAAGCACGCAACGCAGAGCAGAGAGAGAAAGAAAGCTCACGCTCTGTTTGCTCGGCCCGAGCTCTTTGCCCGAGGCTTCTGCAGGGAGAGAATGAAAGCTTTCACCTGTGAGATATTGAGCGTGCGTTCTTGTACTGTCGAGTGCATATATGTGTTTGTTTGTCTGTGCCTGCGTGTGTGTGTGTGTGTGTGTGTGTCTGTCTGTGTGTGTGTGTGTGTGTGTGTGTGTGTGTGTGTGTCTGTCCGTGTGTGCCTGCGTGGATTTGCGCTTGTGTGCGCGCTCGTGCATGCGTTACGTGCCCCTGCCCCTGCTTTTGTAATATAGCCATAGTAATATTCTCCTGTGCAGCAGTTTTTTGAAACACTGACACGTTCCCTCTGAGAGTTCTTTGTCCGTGGTGTCCCGGAAAAAATCTTGTGTAAAAAAAAAAAAAGAGCAGAACTCAGTTTTTATGGAATTGAGTGAGTGAGAGAGAGTGAGTCTGTGATTTCCCTTTTGGCGCTAAGGTATATTTCTGTCTTGTTTCAATGCATTTTCAATCGGATGGTTTCAGGGTCGCGGTGAGGAAGTTGCCCAAGTGGGGCACAATGTCAGCCGAAGTTTCAGCAGAGCCGCGCGCCCGCCGAGACTTCGTTAACGCAGTTCTGCTGGCGTGATACGAGTTAATTACTTTCTCAAGTATGCGATTCTCTGATATTTTGTTTCTGCCCCAATTATGTTCAGTAATCTGAACTTCAAAGCGTAGCAAATCATTCAGACCCGAATGAACGTCTCAACAGTGGAAGACTAATCTAAACGCTCAAAACAATTACCAAACATTTCAATAAACACATCAGCGCCGTCAGGCAGAAACCTGAATTCTATCCTCTCTATACGTGTGAAAAAAACAATGCCCTATTCTACACTGCGCCGTGAAAACTAGCAAAACCAGATGAAATACGACTGATGACATTGCATTGTAAGCAGTATAGGATGGATCCGCGATTATGCAAAACACAAATTGTGGGCTCTCTGGGATGGGCTGCATCAAAAAAGCAATAAAACAGTGCAGCATGCGGGGAGTGCTTCTGGAGAACTTCCGAATGGCTCCAGCATGAGATTAGCTTCGGGTTCAGACACCGAGACGGAGTCAGTCAGACAGACAATGCACCTAATAGACAGGCTATAGAGCCCTGCAGGCATTGGCGATTTTAGGAGGGTTCTGCCCCCCCTGGTGCTCCCCCCCCCCCCCCCCCCCCCCCCCCCCCCCCCCCCCCCCCCCCAAAAAAAAAGAAGTTGAAAGTTGAATATAAAAAAGTAAAGTCAGTTGTAACTTCATTGACGTATATCAGTGAAAATAAATCACGTAGTGTCTAGGAAAACAAGTACAAGTCTAACATACTGTATTTACCCATATTTGTTGCCCATATTTAGTGGCCCAGTTAGTATTTATTCTAGTCACGGAAAACCACCATTTGATGTTGAGTTTAGACTCTCGCACCCAAAACTAAGGATTTTTTGTCCACAATTTAGGAGAGATACAGTAACTGGCAAAAGGTTGGTCAAAAAAACAATTATTTTACTTTTTTTCCTGCAGATTCTTGAAAATTACGTAATTCAGATGTTTGTCATACATTTCTATAAATGTATGACCCCCCAGGGTTTGCCTAAAATCGACTATGCCTGCAGACAATGCCGGCTACATGAAACAAATCAATCAGTGTCAATCAACATCAGTAAATGAATGTGATATTAAAACAAGAACGCACACACCATTGGGCACACATAATATAGAGCGTTCCACTTACAACGTACAAGAAAAAAGCAGTTAATTACTTTTTTTCAAACAGGCTATGAGATTCTCGGATATGTTCTTTCCTTCCCCAATTATGTTTTGGGGGAGATTGCCCTGGCAATCTCAACTTCAAAGTGCGGTAACATTCAGACCCAAAAAATGAAACGTTGCACAGCATAAAAACTAATCTAACACATAAAGCAAATATCAATCATTTCTATAAACACATTAGACTTGCTTTGAAAAATGTTCTCCTTGCGGCGGCGTAACTTTTCCTCCCTTCCTCCTCGCGTCCCTCTGTGAGTGTTCTCTTTCCCTCTCTAATCATATTATTGATTCCGCACAGCGAGGCGGAGATTTAGGAAGAGCTTAATCTGGGATTTCCCTGCTTGTACACGCTCCTCTGTGCCGTTCCTCTCCCCTCCAGACCCCGGCTCCCTTGTTCTGGGAGGAATGTTTAATAAGTTCAAAGACATGCGGGGACATCAACACACCTGAGCCCCGGCGTCCAACCTGAAAAACTGATTAAAAGTGGTAGCTCATTGAAGCGAGTGCGTCACTGCTGCAAGCGCACCGCTCCTGTGGCATCATTCAACATCAGACAATGTTACAATTTACAGAGGTCAGAGCATAGTATGCCTTTCATGCAGAAGGTTGTGGGTTCAAGTCCCTGCCTGGGGTTGATATCAACAAGGGCATGCGGTCGGTCTGGGTCAGGTCCCTAGTAACGCCAAATCAAATGGCTTCAGATCTGAGCCAAGTCGCCTGAGGGGTGGTTGTCTGATACCTGTCTTAGATGACATGTATCTTCTGGACGTATAAAAACAAATCTGCAATCTACGGTTTTATTGTCACAGATTTCCATAGAAAACATAAATGTCTAAGAAAGACCTTTCCCATATTGCTTACAATAGGCATGCAGAATGCAGAGAGACAGTGTAGTGTCTCAGTAAGGATCATCATTAGTTTTGTTTAGACTATAGACAATTAAGCAAATCAAAATAATAAAGTATACATTGAAACTAAAGGAACCTGTCTAAATAAATTAAATTATTGCTCACAGTTTCTTATGAACTGTTCCCAAGTTTAATAGGCATACTGTATGTATTTTATGCATTTGATACCATTTGTTTTAAGACCTGGGACAAATCCTCAGTGTTCGTTTAGCTGTGGGAGTATGCAAATGGAACCAATAGTAGTAGGGATGCAACAATTAATTGTAATCAAATCGATCATTCAGTTGTCTATTTTACTAATCAGTGAATTGGTTTGTCAACTAAGTTTTTACCCGCTTCCCCACTTTTTCCAGTGTTAAGTGTAACAAATTCTACCCATTTTCAACATTTTACTGTCATCGATTAATGTTGTGAGACATAATAAAAGAGTTTCCCCATTCTGTGTATCCTATAAATGTAGGTTTGAAAAATAACACATGGTGAAACAAAACTTGATGACATCATCACCATGTTAGTGATTTTTCTTTTAGGAGGAAAAAATGAAAATTGGAATCCCCCATAGTGATGGCTAAATAAGAGTCATAATCCCATTAATTGATGAATCGGTTAAATTATCGGCTGATGATTCGATTATGAAAAAAAAATTGTCAGTTGCAGCCCTACACAGTAGTGAATGACCACTTAATCTTAACTCTATGCTTTAAACACACCAAATGCGTCCTGGCCATGCATGTGAGCCATGTTCTAAAGGCTTCATTCGTGAAGATTTGGACAGAGTTACAATAGGTGGAATGAACCGGTTGGGTTTTTGGGTATGGAACCCAACCAATTATCTGGCACAGAGGGGTTCTGAACCAACCAGAGCATACAACCCCTTCAGGTGATAGAAGAGAGAGACGAGAGACGGCTCTACGCTGAGCAATACTACAGTATATGCAAAGCATGGACTGTTTGTTTACAATAGTCGATCAGCTCTGCCACTTTGTGGCTTATTTCACCATAATGCAGTGGTTGTCAACCATTTTGAGCGTAAAATGCAAACCAAATGGACCCATGTGGGTCCATTTGGTTTCATTTTACGCTCTCAAGAGTTAAAGCTCGAGACTATAAGGGTCCATTTGATTACCAACTTCCCATTATTTAGCCTGGGGACCACCTGGAACTTTCAAGGACCAAGGACCACTGGTCCTTGATTGCTGTAGTTCTTTAATTGATTTGTATGGAGTTTTGATACAGAAGTTTTGAAATACAGAAAAGTATGTTTCAATTCACTGGTCTTTTAAATGCAGGGCAGCAGTCTACTGTATATTCAGTGCAGTCGAGGGCCAGCTGTTACTTACTACAAATATAGAGCATCATATTTGTACAGGACTGTGTAAATGACATGTTTGCATTGCACGTGTGCCTGTCTGTCTGTTTGTCTGTCTGTCTGATAGTCTGTCTTGTGGGCGTATGAATGAGACGCACAAATGTGCACACACGCGCGTGCACACACACACACACACACACACACACACACACAAATGCACACGCACGCACACACACATGCTCTATTTTGAGGGTGTTAAACGTTAAGGTTTATCATCAGCACAAATGACAGTTCGCAAGTGTGACGCACATCAACGGAATCATCACAGCTGGTACTAATTGACTATAATGTTTGGGGGCGAAGCTGATGAAAAGGGCCAGTCCACAACAACTCATCACCTTTCATTTCATCATTATATTGTTCTAACTTTTGGGTGGTTCCAGTGGTTTCAGGCCAGGGCACCAAAAAATAAATATGTATCAGATGGTTGCCTCCATACTGTGGGCATGTCATTACTGCTGTTTTATTGGTGCTTTTTTAATGATTACTCTGCCAGCATTTTTTGTACCTAGGTAATGGTAAGTAGTAATCGCTGTTACTTCCGGTCCGTCTCTTATTCGAGTCCCTCAGCTGGCGAGAGGAGGCTAGCGTTGCTTGCGGCTGCTAGCATCAGGATCGCATCAAACAATAGCGCTACTAATCAAAGATTGCCGTAGATCTTTGGCAATGGCAGCAGTCATAACTTTATATTTTTATTTTCTTGTGGCTTCTGCCTTTATTTATATTGATGGGGAGAGAGATAGAGGGTGACATGCAGTAAAGGGACATGCATCGGGAGTCGAACCCACAGATGCTGTCAGTGCAAACTCAGTTTGCACTGACATATTTTAAATGGCTTCTGTCTGCTGTTGCTACGCTGAGCAGGCCCCCCTCGTAGAAGGGATCTTGATCTCAATGATATTTTCACCTTTATAAACAAAGGTCAAATAAAAAAAAAACACATGGGGGTTCTTCTCATAGAATGTCTTGGGAGCCACTGTTCCCTCTTCGGTCTACAATAAAGCAGGAGGAGAAGTGATCCGATTTTACACATACAGAGCAGGAAAAACAACAGGTAACATCACGTTCATCTTAGAAACATCAAGGATGCAAATACAACAATGTCAGGCGACTGATTTCCATTGTGGTCCTTGGTCTGAGACAAACAGCATTAGAACGAATGAGAGAATACTATGCTGTAAATATATATAGCAGTGATTCTTAATCTTTCATTTCAATGATCCCCCAGTTTGACATGCATTAGTCTACAGGACTGAGTTTAAGGGCATTTCTATCTCTGCAGGGACCCCTACTTTATATAGCAAGATCAATGTTTATTGAACTCTGACAGTGTACAAATAGAACCGAATGGACCTGTTAGGGTGCATTTCAACAGAAGGGTCCTTTTGGTTCCAAACTAGCATTTATCTGGGAACCCATTTTGAACTCACTCCCCTAGAGGTCCCCAGACCCCACTTTGGGAAGCACTGGTGTAGATTGTCCATCGGCTGTGGTTGTTATTCCAACGCCATCTCTGCGCTGAAACTGCTGACATTTGATTAGCACCATGCGTGGAACTCACTGCGATCGGCAGTTATCCGTCTACTGTTTACTGGCCTCAAACTGGAGGCTAAAGTGGAGTGGTATAAATTGCTGCCCCGGCGCACATACGTATGATCGGCCTGCTGAGCCGAGCGGCGCACTGTTTTGACGGTTGTTAGCTGTAGTGGCGGGTGGCACGGCGTGGTGCGTCGGTATCATTACAGCCGAGAGGCTCGGCTAATTCTAGGTCTCCTTCTGATTAGGCCTGTATGTGCTCCATTCTCTCAGGCCTCCTGGGTGTAAACACACTGATGAGGTCTCATTATGCCGCCTTTCATCTGCCTCTTCATTCACTATACCGACTATAGCATAGCGGCAAGGCATGCAGGGAAATGTGGGCTGTGTGTGCGGGTGTGCATGCGCGTCTGCGTGTGAGAGCGAGTGTGCATGCACTGCGCAATGTGGTCTTTAGTGTCTCATACACTCTCTAGCACAGCGGTAGGCAACCTTTTTGACATGAAGTGCCGTGTCTTTATTTTCTTGATGGTCGGCGTGGAAAATTGACGTTGACACCACAACAATTACAGTATGTACTTCCATCTGATTTTGATTGTCCAAATGCAAACAGCAATCTTTATGCTTTCCCTTCTTTAGAAATACTTTGTATCATGTCAGGATGTATGATTATTATACTTAATGTTATTATTACCACTTTCCCCAGTCAGAGTTCAGTGAATGTGAGTTTGAATGAATGTAGAATTATGTGCAGGATGAAATTTACACACAGATCCGAATGGACTTAATTTTCACCCTCTGAAGTGCCAAGGTTGGCTAACATTGTGCTCAAATGAACAACAACCACAAGTAACAAATGAGAACAAACTAACAACCAACTAGGTCATGTGCTACGTACGTACGGGCTATGGTGGAGTACAGGCTAAAGTGAGTGGGATTAGGGTGGTGAATTGGGAGTAGTGTGCAGTTCTAACTGCAGTGGGAGTTGGTTCCACAGTGTGGGAGCCAGGAGGGACCAGGGGAGGATTATCCATCAGGCCTGTTGGGCTCAGGCCCAGCCACAATACCCCCAATAGGGCTAACAGTGAATTACAGTGATACAGACGCTCCTTGTCACTCGTATTAACAATAGGCTTATTCATTTGTGTCAATACAATAACCCTAAAAAGTCCTAAACCATAATGATAAGGTCCATTACTGCAAGTGTTTAAACCTCAGTTTGCATTTATTTGGCTTAGTTCATCATGTTTAAGGAGTCCATTGCTGTAGCTCCTGAATATTGCAGGCCTACAGTATGTGTGTAGACAGTATGTGCTGTGTAGGAAGGGATAAAAAAAAGATCCGGCGTTGTTGTAGCCATTTTTCCTGGCTGTCACCCAGGAGCCCATCATTTCAGGGAAGATTTTAACATCTTCACTATGTTAGTTGATCTGAAGGAGCGAAAGGGGTGGTGGGTTTGGACCAGCTAACCAACAAGGAAGCCTGCATTATACATCCTGCATTGTCAATGACAAGCAGGCTGAGCAGGAAGAATCTTAATGCATCAGTTGTGTTTAACTGTCTTGATGATGTCCACTAAAATGGGAGACATGTAGCTCTGCTGTTTCTATGATTCTGTCCTGCTTTTCCTAGCTATGGGAAAATCAGCGCTATGTCACTCAGCCCGACCCGGCCAGTCTCTCTTTTATTGTGGATCGCTCACCAAGGGTTTATCTACTGGAAAGTCTACTTTCCTCAGTGGGAGCACTCTGAGCCCCTCACCACACGTATAAAATGCACTTTATGGGCAGAAAGTGTTTGTTTTTCATTGGAGGAAAAATATTCTTTTCCCTTGGAAATAACAATAAATGTTTTTAATTCCAGTTATTCTTTACGTGTGGTGGATGGCTCCACTAAGGAAAGTAGGCTTTCTAATCCATGTTTGTATTGGTGAGTAGGTAAACCCTTTGTTTTCCACAACAGAATTAAGAGTGTCTGATCTGGTCGTGTTGAGATATGGACCAGAGCTAAGAGACATCTTTACCGCGTGTGAATATGTGTGCAATAATTTAACAAACGTCTCTCTCAGGTGCTGGTGTATGGAATGAGTTAAAGTAATATAATTGATGTGAGTTAAGGTGCCGTGCGTGTAGAGTGGAATTAATTGAAAATGAATTGATTGTACATGGTGTAATGGCCATGTACTGAGTAACCATGTCAGCTCTGATGGAATTGAGTTACCACACACTGTTATTATATTCATTATGGTTGTGTGGTGAGAAGTTGTTGCTTTCATAAAGAATGTCCATACTTGTTATTCACAGTACGGACTGTCCCCACAGGTATAGTAGAATTTGAGCAATGCATGTTGGGGGAAACATGTTTCTGGTCATAACATGGACAATAAATACATAAATCTTTAACAAAAACAAAAATATAAATCTCTAAAATATGAAAATAGTCTCTACAAGATGTACAGCGAGCTCTAGGCTTGTGGATGTGCTGTTTTCCTTTTTTTTTTTTTTTTTTTTTAATAATTTTTTTCCCATGATTTTGTAGCCCATTTTTTCACCCAGTGCCAATTCCTAATGTGATCCTGGGCTCTACACACCCTCCACCAACCTGGGGAGGCAGCGGACTGGCCTCATGCTTCCTTCAATGCATGAGGAGTCCAAGCTGCCTTCTTTTCACCTGACAGGGGGAGTTTCCCTGGTTGGACGCAGCGCGTGGAAGGAACACGTTATTCCAACCAGTTCCTGTCCCCTCCATCAGGCTGGCCAGGGGGAGGCAGTCCAGAGTCCAGGATTACACCAACCCCGCCTCGGGTATGGGCACTGATGACGTGGAGGAGCAGACACGCCGCCAGCACCCACAGCAGCACCCCTAGCGGGAATCGAACCCAGGACCTTCTAGCTGTGAGGCGACAGCACTAACTACTGTGCCACCGTGGCTTGTGGATGTGCTGTTTTCTTAAAATTGTGTCCTCATAAGTGCAGTAATTCATCAAACGTGTGTGTGTGTTTCAGTGTCGGTGGGTTATGAGTACGAGGCGTGTCCTGGCGTGGTCCAATGGGAGAGGAGGACGGCTCTGATGCAAGGCTTTGAGCTGGTGCCCACCAACCTGGGAGGCTGGTCCCTGGACAAGCACCATGCTCTGAACATCCCCAGTGGTGAGCACTGGGCACTGGGCACTGGGCACCCAACCCAGCACCATGCCGTCCTTATTACATGCTTTCCTCATCACATAATCGCAATTATCTAACCACTTAAACCCTATAGCCGATCGACAAAACCCATCTGCGAAAGCCTTCCCCACAATAAGGATGCTAAGTGCTTCAGATAATTGCAATTATCTTCAAGATAATTGGGATTATGACGGAAGAATCTCGCATCAAAATCATTTCCATCGGTACTGTGAATGCAGATTTGGCATAGTACTCGGAAAAGGAGAAACAGACACATTAATAACGAGACAACACACCAGAGCTTAAATATGAGTGATTCTATTTATGATATCATAAGGTTTGACAATGACTTACATCTCATGTATGGGAAACCGTCCCTTAGTCAAAGCAAGACACAGATGTGGGTGAAGCACGTTAACTTATACCCAACCAGAAGCCAAACCCCCCATGGTAACAAAAGGTGACAATCTAACAAAAGGTGACAATCTAACTTTAGACACAGTCAACAGATGGTTAAAAATGGAACCCCCATCCCTGACAGGAATGGAGCATTAGACAACTGAAATAACAAACAGTAGGGACGTTTTCAAATGTTTACCAACAATTTCCTTGACAGTACATTTTCCACACATTAGCAGAAATAGCAGATCATCTCCTACTCCTACAGTGTTTGTGACCACAGTTACAAACAATGCTTATTGTATGGAGTGATGAGGTATACATACACTAACCCCAACGTCAACGTCAACATGCACAAAATTCATTCAAGTCCAAAATAATTAAACAAACAAATAAATAAATAAATATAACCCTGAAATTCAAACCCAGACTCCAAAACATATTCCACAATGATCGATAAATCCAGTATGCAAAGCAAAACACAACACTAAATAAAAATATCACTTGCCGTGCAGTGTAAGTGCTGTCCAAATAAACCACGAAAATAAGATCCTGCATTGACTCCTACAAAGCATCAACACATGCATGCATGCACACGCACGCACGCACGCACGCACGCACGCATGCACGCACGCACGCACGCACGCACGCACGCACGCACGCACGCACGCACGCACGCATAACCACCATAGCTAATAAAATGAATCCAGGAACCAAGAAACCCAATCTCACAGCTGTCTGTCAACAAGCATGCAGCCGCCTCCTCTCGCCTGCCCATCTCATTGTGTATGTGTGTGTGTGCGCGGGTGCATGTGCGTGCGTGCGTGTGTGTGCGTGCGTGCGTGCGTGCGTGCATGCAGATCTCATAACAACTGTGCCACTGTGTGTATTGTAACCATATGGCCCCCTGGTCTGGCCTCTCTCTCTCTCCCTGTGACCATGCACAGGGATCCTGCACAAAGGGAACGGTGAGAACGTGTTCCTGTCTCAGCAGCCTCCCGTCATCAGCACGGTGATGGGGAACGGCTTCTACCGCAGCGTGCCGTGCGGGCCGGGCTGCGCCGGCGCCGCCCGGGACATGATGCTGTTCGCCCCCGTGGCGCTGGCCAGCGGCCCCGACGGCTCGCTGTACGTCGGAGACTTCAACTTCGTCCGCAGGGTACACCCGGACGGCTTCACGCGCACCATCCTGGAGCTCAAGTGAGTGAGGCGGGGAAAAGTGCTCACTTTTTGTTTTATTTTTTTTTGCTTAAAGGTAATAGACGCAACTTTAGTGTGTACAAACACTGTGTTTGTAAACAGAGTTGTTTACAAAACACAATCTAACTCCACCTCACCTCCACTCCATTGGCTCATTATGAAACTGCTGGAGACTGCTGTGCTGTGATTGGCTAAAACGCTGCCTCACCCCACACAACCCCTTTCCCCTCACGGATTAGCACTGACTTTCCTGAACCTGACAACTGTTTTTTTTTTCTTGATTTGTTGACAACAACAAAGTTCTGGACCGTCTGCAGGACGAAGCAAGTGTCTGTCTGCAGGGAAATAGCTGCAGCATCAAAGTAGAAGCCATGTAGTGAGGGAAAAAGGCAAAGAATATAGCTATACTGTATTTATCTATTTTGATTTTTGGCTAAAAAGTTGCCTCTATTACCTTTAATTTTCTGCCAAAGACGTGTTTGGATGGATTAAAACAGTTAAACAGCCACAGTTTGCCTATAGGGCAGTGGTTTTCAACCTTTTTGACTCCAGGGACCACCATTTATTCAGCATTTGAGCCACGGACCACCATTTGATTACATTTTCACCCCAAAGACCAAAAATTAAGAATTCTTTTGATTTTGTCCACAATTCCAGGCTGGATCTTCTTAATTAAGTGGTGCTAATTCAGATGATGAATATTTTAACTCTTGAGAGCGTGAAAATGAAACCAAATGGACCCATCATTTAGCCTGGGGACCACCTGGAACCTTCTCAAGGACCACTGGTGGTCCCCGGACCACCTGTTGAAAACCACTGCTATAAGGCAGTGGTTTTCATTTTGATACCGGGCCCCACTATTTGTTCAGCATTTGAGACGCAGGCCACCATTTGATTACGTTTAGCTTCTCAGACCCAAAATTATACAAAAATTGACAAAAATTGATCACAACTCCATGCTGTATTCAGAAGAGATAACAGTAATTATTAATTCTCTAATTGTAGACGTATTATAAATTAAGTAATCTACATTCAAATAATGTAACTATCTGTAAATATTTTTCTGAGGCTCCATTTTGTCAACAAACTCTCTCCAGTCGCTTGGCTTGGGGACCACATGGAACCTTCTCAAGGACCACTAGTGGTCTCTGGAAACACTGGTTAGAAAACCCTATATAGAGAGTGAATAGGTGGGAAATGCACAGGGCTTAAACCTATACTTTTGCTGGGGGACCATCCCTCCAGTAGCCTCTGGGGGGTTCCCGGACCACACTTTGAGAAGCAGTGCTTTAACCCTTAGTGTACTGAACGCGTTTTGGTGTTTTATCTGTTGAAAAATAGCAGATCAACAAGCTCATGTCGCGCCACCGAGTGGCGCGACATGAGCTAGTTGTTCTGCTATTTTTGAAAAATTGTGAAAATGTGCTGCAAATCTCTGAACACATTATTTTGGAAGCAAACATTTTATCTCAATTTTTCGCTTCTGGGGAGAACAACATGTTTTCAGATGGCGGTCTGCAGCCAAATATGGATAATTCTGGTGGTCCTTGGCTAGAAATATGTTAGCATCACTGACACAGGAGCACAGATTTTTCAGAAAAACTAGAATCTAGTGTCAGAAACTATAGAATCTAGTGTCAAAAACTCGATTCTAGCGTCAGAAAGTAGATTCTAGTGTCAAAAAGTAGATCCTAGCATCAGAAACTATCATTTAGTGTCAATAACTAGAATCTAGTGTCGGAAACTACTGTAGAATCTAGCGTCAAAAGCTAGAATGTTGCTGCAGCTATAATCTGGTGTCAGGAACTACTGTATAATCTGGTGTCAGGAACTACTGTATAATCTGGTGTCAGGAACTACTGTATAATCTGGTGTCAGGAACTACTGTATAATCTGGTGTCAGAAACTCCAATCGAGGGTCAGGACACAGTGCTTTAAGTGGCCCATTTATTTGTGTTGTGGAGGAGGACCGGCCTGGGGGTTGACTGATAGACTTTGACTGGGGGATAGATAGACTGTGGTTAAATGTTAATGTGATGGGCCGGGGCTGAAAATAAAATGGTCTCAGACAATGTGGGTTTGCACGACATTAATGCTGCTCCAGAGCAGCGCCGGTCGTATTACATGCAGGGTCAGTGGGCATGTATACCGTCTGTGGTCAAAATGTTAACCCAGGGGTTTTCAACCTTTTTGATGCCAGAGCCCACCATTTATTCAGAATTTGAGCCACGGACCACCATTTGATGACATTTTAGCCCCACAGATCCCACAACTGAAGATTTCTTTTGCTTTTGTACATCTTCTAGTTGTGTAGACTTGGGCTAATTCAGATGATGAATATTTTAACTCTTGAGAGTGTGAAAATGAAACCAAATGGACCCGAAAGGGTCCATTTGGTTTCATTTTTACGTTCTCAAGAGTTACATCTGGTTAACCAACTTAGCTGGGGACCACCTGGAACCCTCTCAGGGACCACTGGTGGTCCCCGGACCACCTGTTGAAAACCCCTGTGTTAACCCATTTACCACTGATCTGTAGACCTACCTGTAGGCCCACCCACCGAACACCACGGTAGGGCAGATCATGAAGATTAATTGATTCCATTCATTAATCCATCTACTGATCCGAGCGTATCGTCTGACAATCATTGTGTTGTTGACTTTTATTTGGGACATACTGGGGGCAGCTGTTTTGTAAAACTGCTGCACCCGCACCCATTCGATCCCATGCATTCAAATGGCCAGATTAGGACAGATTGGTCAAGACACCAGAAAAGTTCACAGGCAAACGGATTGTGTGCACATCTCACGCCTATATTCAGGCCAGGTGCTGGGCATCAAGGTATCAAACTTTAGAGAACGAAAGAAACGCCCGCACACTGTTTCTATGCTCCAAAAACACACTTTTATTTAATTAAGGCAACAACGCACTGCAACGTTTCGACCCTAAGGTCTTCGTCAGGCAAATATTGCCTGACGATATATTTGCCTGACGAAGACCTTAGATTCGAAACGTTGCAGTGCATTGTTGCCTTAATTAAATAAAAGTGTGTTTTTGAAGCAAGACACCAGAAAAACCATGACATCAGCAAACATCCGGTTTCGGAGATCTGGCGCTTATAATATAAAAATAATTAATTTGACCGAAAGCCGTGGCCAGATTTATTTTGAAAAGGATTTTAGAATAGGCTGAATAGCCGATCTACAGGGCCACTATTTTAATATGTTTTTTATAAATAGTATAACAAAAAAGGCCTGTCCATTAGGCCTGCAAAGTTTAGGAAAACATTGCTGAATACTGTGATGCTGATATGGCTTGAGATACAGTATATGAACAAATTCATATGGTTTTAGTGTCCCTCTGCCTACAGGTCAGGGTTAGCTTAGACAACCACCAACTTAGTGATGCCTGAAGTCAAATGTATGTTGGAATTGTAAAAACTACTGTGCGACAATATGATATGATTATATCATGACTACAATGACGTCAATCATCTCCATATCAGGACAATACATGTCATATTCATGGCATCAATGTAGAAATTCATGCAAGCATGCATGCATGCACAAAGACTTGGATAGATTGGCAGACGGATGGTCAAAGTAGATGGATAGACAGACTGACAGACTGACAGACAGACAGACAGACAGACAGACAGACAGACAGACAGACAGACAGACAGACAGACAGACAGACAGACAGACAGACAGACAGACAGACAGAGATTGCTTTTTGTGGTAGAGCATATGAAGATGATAGCCCCTGTTGTGCTGCAGATACCTCTCTCTCTCTCTCTCTCTCTCTCTCTCTCTCTCTCTCTCTCTCTCTCTCTCTCTCTCTCTCTCTCTCTCTCTCTCTCTCTCTCTCTCTCTCTCTGTATTTTCTCAAGCAAGCAAATGCAGATGGGATTCCACTCCAAAACATATTCTTATGTAACTCTCCTCAACTCTCTCTCTCTCTCTCTCTCTCTCTCTCTCTCTCTCTCTCTCTCTCTCTCTCTCTCTCTCTCTCTCTCTCTCTCTCTCTCTCTCTCTCTCTCTCTCTCTCTCTCTCTCTCTCTCTCTCTCTCTGACTGTTGTTATCGTATCTGTGGCTTAATATTCCTGCCTCAGACAGTGTTTTTTTTGTTTTGTTTTTTCATAGCGTCTGTATTTGATACCTCCCTGTCCTCCCGGAGGAGGAAATGCCAAAAATGAAACGTGCTTCCTGTTTGGGTTAATATTTAATGTGGAGCGACGAGAAGTCCTGCCCTAAATGAATCCCTTTTGTACATTCTGAATTCAGGTCTTTTACTTCACAGTTACAGGACTGGAGTACTCCTATTTCCACATCGGCGTTAAGACCGGGAAATCATCTGTGGTCATGTAACATTTAGCATTTAATTTGCGGCTTTGCTTATTTGCAAAATATTTTGAGATGTTGTGGCTCCGCAGCAAAATAGTACATATCGTTTTGGGGGTCATTGACTTTTTTGTTGTTGTTTGTTTTGTTTTTTAAACTAAACTGGATAGTGGTTCCCAAACCTTTTCGTGTCAAGGATCACCAAAATGACCCATATTAGCCCTTGTATCCCCTTGTGACAGAGGTATACCAGGGACCCAAATAAGCAAGGTCTTTTACGGCTCTAGAAGTGATTCTAAAATCCATTTCAAGGAAGCCCAGTCATGTCATGCAGTAGTCTACAGACCCCCATTTAATGTCATTTACATTTCTGAGACCCCCAATTCATATTGTAAAATCAATGTTAATGTAACCCCCATGGGTCCCCGGACCGCAGTTTTGGGAACCACATGGTTTAGGGCAGGGGTGCCCAACCTTTTTTGAACCAAGATCTACTTTTCAGCAGCCAACCCCTCCGGGATCTACCAGTCCAATATCAACATTTCAAACCACACGCATCGTTGCCAGCCTGCAGTAACTTCACAACAACACAACACTACTTTGTTTTACCACTTTACTTTATGTCCATATAAGCATAAAGTACAACAGACTTGTCATAAATAGGCCTACAACAGTACAACATAAGTACAACAGACATGGACAAACACTGCCATTGCATTTTCTTATCCACCGCCTTTTTTTTCTCCCCCCCCCCCCCCACATCTCCCGAGATCTACTTGAGATCAGGCCGAGATCTACCGGTAGATCCCGATCTACTGGTTGGGCTCCCCTGGTTTAGGGTATCGGCATCAGGGTGGGAATAAACGTGTCAGTGTGTCGTCTGTCTGTCAGAATGTAACTGTTAGAAGTGTAAATGACGTGTTGTTTTTCTTCCCCTGCCTCTCTCTCTCTCTCTCTCTCTCCCTCCCTCCTCTGTTTAAATGCTGACGTTTGTGGCTGATTATCAGGAACCGCGACACCAGGCACAGGTGAGAACTGTTTACTAACACCTACACATGTTTGGGCACACACACACACACACACACACACACACACACACACACACACACACACACACACACACACACACACACACACTGAAGTGAAAGGCTGTGTTTTCTCAGAAGGTCCGGAGGGAGAGCGTGGCTGATAGCATCTTCCATGTCTGTGAGCTGCATCTGTCTTGGTTCAAACGCAGTTCAAGCGTCACGCTGAATATACCTCAGCTTTGAACCCAACCAGGCAGGGTTCTGAAGTGCAACCTAAAGTCGAGCCGAAATGCTATTTAACCAGGATCTGAACTTGTGCATTGTGAGTGGGGATGTCAGGATTGGTGACAGAGTTCCTGCTGAGCGTCACCGAGCGGAGCGCTTTGAGCAAGGTTACATTTATGGAGCGTTAGCTTTATGATAAATGTTGGATGGTATCCAAGACCTTGTTACTTCCACATTGCCAAAAGAATGCCCTAGCTGCTTCCTAATGCAAGAGTTTTGCACGAAATGTAGTGAAAACATCACATAAGCTACTTAGAATAGCGGCTAATTTGTTTTTTTTAACCCATTTTGACCTGAAAAATGATTCAAAGATTAGCGCCACATTTTCACCATTTTACAAAAATATCAGATCTACAAGCTCAGATCTACAAGCACATAGTGCCACTGAGTCGTGGCTATACACATTGGAGGTTGTGAGAGAAGACCATTTACGTATAGGCTGTAGGTGATGACCCCCATTTGATGCCATGACATTGCATCAAAAATATTACTCAGTGTTTATCCGACTGAGAGATAATCATAATAATTTAATCCTCACCCTTGGTATATTTCTTTATTGTCTCTGCATTTTCCTGAGTGCGGTGAGCAGCCATTGGCCGTAGTAGCACTCAGTGAGTGTCACTTTCTCAGGGACATTTTTCCGGGGCACAAGACAGACCCGTATAGCGTCCGCTATAGACCCCTCATGCTCCCTAGACCAGACGCTGAGTAACAGTGGGTTAAAACTCACTTTAAAGCCCCACCTCATCTCAGCACCAGAATCTGTTTGCGTCACAGAGGTCAAGGTTAAAGCCTGCATAGCCTCTTTCTTTTAATTCCACTTGATGATGATGATGATGATGATGATGATGATGATGATGATATAAAATTTCCCCAGCTGGAAATGGCCCATAAAACACTGAGGATTGCATACTTGGGGAGGGGAGTGAGAGAGTTTTAGGGCAGGATTAGCGGAAGGCCGTGTTGTGGCTCATTCACTTCCTGAGCCGAGCATAAAGACAGTGTCCTGCTATAACCCGAAGCTGGCACCATCCCTGGTACCTGGCACCATCCCTGGTACCTGGCCAGCTCCATATGTCACCCACAGGATTAGAGCCATGCGTGTGTGGGAAGGCTATAACTGTGGAAGTGCCTCTATGTCTGCAAGCATGTGTCACTATCAGGTCTTATAGCAACATGTCCGTGTGCGTGTCAGCGTGCGTGCGTGTGTGCACGTGTGTCAGTTCCATTGAAAGCTGGAGGCAGCACAGGGGCTTATGTGACTTGTTGTCACAACGTCATATCTGCACCAACACCGGAGGTTAATCCACGCACCCTGAAGCTGTACATTTGAGGTTGTACACGGACACATGGATTGGGTACATTTACTGTAGCCTATACAGCACCTTTCCCTAGAGCAGGGGTTTTCAACCTTTTTCATCTCAAGGACCACCATTTATTCAGGATTGGACCCACGGACCACCATTTGAGGATATTTTTAGACCCACAGAACCCAAAACTAAAGATTTCCTTTGCTTCTGTCCATGACCATTAATCTTCTAGTTGTGTAGATTTGGACTAATTCGCATGATGGATATTTTAACTCTTGAGAGTGTAAAAACCACTGGTGGTCCCCGGAACACCTGTGGAAAACCTCTGCTCTAAAGTGCTGTATAGCACACATTGACACACCAATGACATGACAGTGTATAGTGCAAGCATTCCACAGTTACCCTGAAAACTAATAGATATTCACTCAATCTACCTGTATATTAAATATTATTTTTATGACAGATGTACAGATCCACAATGACCACAAATATCCCAAGAAACTTGCTAGCCTATAGCAACCCAGTCAGCTGCACTCTGGGAGAACAGAGCAGCTGATTTCTTTGTTTTAATTATTATTAGGTGTTGCATTGCACTAGTTTAAGTGTGTCTATGAGGCTGTTTCCAGCCAATCCACTTGCTTCCTCCTTTAAAGGTAGGGGAAGTGATTTCACTTTTGTCAGATATCACCCAAAAATATTTTTTTCTGTTAAAATGCTCTATTATAAGGTGTGGAAACCATATATGGAGTTTCCCCCTCCCCCACGTTAGCAGAGGAGCTAATAAAAGTTCCCCGGGTGGTGGCGAATTCTCCTCCAATCAGGATCGAGCAGCAGGCTCACATAGTGTAGTTCAGGGGTGGCCAACCTGAGGCTCGCGAGCCTCATGCGGCTCTTCAGCTGGTTACATGCGGCTCTTAAGGGGCTTCCACATGAAGCTGTCAAAAACGCTTGGCCTCATGGCGCAGTCATTCATTCCCTATACCAGTGGTTTTCAACCTTTTTTTCTACCAGGGCCCACCATTTATTCAGAATTTGAGCCACAGACCACCATTTTAGCTCCATAGACCCCAAAGCTAAAGATTTCCTTTACTTGTGTCAACAATTCCAGGCTGAATTTCAGAGAAAACAAAACAGTGAAACATACAGATCCAAATGACCATTAATCTTCCACATTCACTAGCAGTGTAGACTTGGGCTAATTCACATGATGAATATTTTAACTCCTGAGAATGTCATATACTTTTTTGGATTGTAAACCCCGTTTCAAAATACATGTCTGTATGTTTCTATTTGCGACCGTGACGGCCGTGACGGCCGTTGCAGCGGTTTTCTAACCGTTGTGACCATTTGATGTGGCTCTTTGCCGTAACACAGTGAAAAACGTGGCTCTTAGTCTGCGACCGGTTGGCCACCCCTGGTGTAGTTACTGTTTGGCGCCCTAGTGCACCAGGCTGGAACTACAGGATGAATTTCAAATCTCTTTATACCCTACCTTTAAGGTAACATGCCAAGCATTATGGTAGTTGTCCAACCGGGCACCGGGTTTAACATACCCTTAGAGGTCACACAAAAACACACCAGGATCCAACTGAGAACGTTGTGTTTCCCGTTCTACCCGTGAAACACTGCCAACCCTGTGCACATTGAACCTATAGTCTGGTTCTCCACTGCAAACAACATAATGTGTGCACGACGTGCATGTGACGCGGCTTTGGTCAAATGTGCGTAAGATGGAGGCTCCAAGGAAAAAAAGGCCTGGGAACCACTATAAGATTATACGGTACATTACTCCATTTCTACTTTCTCCATCAGCTGCACTCTCTCTCCACTCTCTCCTTCACATCTACAGAAGATTCCCCTTTCCCACTCCTTTTTAATGTACTTTTGTCTAGCGTGATTCTCCTCCATTCTATACCATTGTTCTCCCAAGACCAAATGTATTAATTATTCATCATTTTATTCAAGCTTTCAAAGCTTTCTTTTTCTTCCCCTCATCCATTTTATACCCGGGGAAGTGCCTATTGGCCCGACCGGGCCCTTGAGCACAAGGCACTCTCTCGGGGGGATTTGCAATATGGGGGTCTACACTACTGTAGTACTCAACGGAAAATCCTTTGTCTGTTCTTTTTTACGTGAAGTACTTTTGGGTGGGGAGAGGAGTAGAGCAAATAGGGGAGGAAGTGCTGAGCGATGTGGGTCTGAAAGGTACAGGCGAGCAGGGAGATCAGAGAGATCCATCAGCTCTGATCAGGGCTTCGTACCGCGGCAGGGGGGAAGCTAGTAATGCCGAGCGCCCTTTCTTCATCTACCCCAATAGACAGATAGCGTCTTAAAGCCCTGCGTTTATTTGAAGACTCAAAGCAAGGCATCACCTTATCAGCCAGCAGGGGAGTGAGAGAGAGAGAGAGAGAGAGAGAGAGGCGGCGTGCTCGTGGAACTCTGTGACAAGGTCGCGACTACAAGTACGGCGCCCCCCAACGCCCAGCGGTTCTTGGCACCGGCGTACCTGGCCGGTGCCAGGTGTTTGGGCCTGGTATGTCTCTCTGGCGGATTCCAGGGCCCCATGCCTACCGTAGGGTCTCGGCCCTCTGAATCATTCAGGGCCCAGAGTGAGTATCTCTCTCAGGACTGGCTGTTAATTATGCATGTGCAGTTCAGTGCAGAGTCTTGTAAACAGTTATGCACTTTACCGGCTTGACTGACAGGAGCCCAGCGTATTCCCCTCACTGTCCGGGAGAAACCTTGTATCTCCAAGGTTTGATTTTTTTTTTTTTTTTTGAGGGTGCTACATCCTACAGTATGTTCCGCTTTGAGGGTGTGTAAACAGTAGGGCATTAGCTAAATATTTGACTATTCGATTATTCGACTAGCAAAAGACTATTCAACAGTATTAATTCATAATCGATTATTTTCTAATTATAATCTACACCAGTCATAATGGTTGGGAGTGATTGTTGGTTGATTGCTTATTTTTTCATGTCATACTGCAACTGAGTTACAACAGTGTAATAGGCATGCACTGTTTCAATGACAAGTTCAGAATCGCATGTTTTATGCAATAAAAAAAACAACAAATATATCACTATATTATATTAGTCAACATATTCGACTATGTACTCAATTCGACTACCAAAAAACATGTTTGGTTAATGCCCTAGTATGAAACAGAAACATTATCCAACAACCACACACACTATAGGAAACAGAATAATTGAATGAGATGATGGACGATGATGTATGTCTTGTTGGACAATAAGAGCGTCCCTCACTTTGGTGTCAAAGCAACATCTAGCTCAGGGGTGGGCAATTATTTTTCCCGAGGGGCCAAATGAGATACATGAAATGTTGTGGAGGGCCAAGACTAAAGGCTGAACTAAAGACCAACCATTTTGACACCCATTTATTCAGAATTTGAGCCACGGAGGACCACCATTTGATGACATTTTAGTCGAAAAGACCCCAAAACTAAAGATTTCTTTTGCTTTTGTCCACCATTCCCGGCTGGATTCGGGAAACAAAGCAGTCAAACATACATCTCAAAATGACCATTAATCTTCTACATTTTCTAGTTGAGTAGACTTGGGCTAATTCACATGATGAATATTTTAACTCTTGAGAGTGTAAAAATGAAACCAAATGGACCCGCAAGGGTCCATTTGGTTTCATTTTTGCGCTCTCAAAGAGTTACATCTGGTTAACCAATTTTCCATATTTAACTGGAACTCTCTCAAGGACCACTGGTGGTCCACGGACCACTGGTTTAAAATCCTTTCACGGGCCGGTCATAGTCAGCCAAAGGGCCGCATTTGGCCCCCGGGCCGCATAATGCCCAGGTATGATCTAGTGGCTCAACAGAAGGCTGCTCAATGTGCTCAGCGCGGCTCTCTATTGGGTTTAATAGCATAGCTTGTGCTCCTTCCTAATGACAGGATCATTAGGAATGCTTTCAAGTTGTTGGTGCTATGAAACCATCCCCACTGTGTGATGTTTTCTATAATTACTGGAGCTGGAACTATCACTTATCTTCTTAGCGTTTACTCAGTTATCATCATTTTGTTTTGGTTATACCGATTGAACACTTAACCCCTATTTTATACTTTGTCTTACAATGATAACATGACAAATAACATTTCAAGTATATTATATCTATTTTATAACGGTTCAGACTGAACCTGATTGTGCCTGATCAAATGAGGAAACACGACCGTATTATTCACACACAGCAGTGATGGTGGATCCCCCAACAGACCTACTGATATCCACTGAGTAAGCCCTAATTCAATTAAAACTAAATAGACTCCCACCAGTGCCAGCTCTAGATGAATTTTGGTACTATTGTATGTACGGCCCATTGTCCATCACCTGCAGCCTGCTGACTGAATACTGGTCTACAGCAACAAACAGCATCAGCTTCACATTCCAGATACCACAGTTACAGCAGGTTGGCCTTCCCTTGGTACTCGGCACATCTTCCACAGCAACAATTACCACCAGTGTGTCTCTCATATCCAATGTGCGTTTAAACCAGCGATCATGTTCCTTAACTTTGTGAGATAAATCAAGCACACTCACGAGTCACAATACCTTTCTGGTTTTCACACTGTGTCCGCTGTGTCAGCTGTCAAAAAAGCATGAATTTCGAACGCACAAAATGTGGGATTTTGTTATATGACATGTCCACATACATAGTCTCTTAAACAGACTTGGGACAAAGCGGATATAAAGTAAATTAGCTTCCTCAGTTACAGCTATGATAAAGAGAGAGGATAAATTACGGGTGTGTGTCGCAGGCTGGTTCCGGAGGTTTGCACATGCGCAGTGCAAACAGGAACTGCTATGGTGGAATCTGATTCGACCATAGCAGTTCCTGTTTACACTGCGCATGTGCAAACCTCCGGAACCAGCCTGCGACACCCCCCCGTAATTTATCCTCTCTCTTTATCATAGAGTTACAGTAAACAGTAGCACACGAGCAGGACCTGTGATTGGTCAAAAGCCAGTGACAGCACGGCCTGAGACAGAGCTGAGCTGAGTCCTCATTGGCTCTGGAGCTGGACGAGATTGTAGCACCAGTGGCAAGTAATTCAAGCAGGCATGTCATGTCTGCTGTCAATCATTCAACTGAGTGAAAGCCAGTGGAGCTGATTTGGTCTGTAAAACAATCCGCCCATTTTGACATTGTGTTCTATTTAATGCTGTGCTGCTTTAGATTCTACCAGAATATATAATTATCTCTTCTAAATCAAAACATCTTTCTTCCGTGGGATGGGGAGCTGAGCCACATACAGAGGCCCCACTGGGATGAGGGCTCATTCAGTTTGGTCAGAATAGTCCCAGCAGTCTCATTAATTGCTCATTGCTGCTCATAAATATTACTTATTCCTTACTGGGTGTCCAAGATCCCTGCACCTTCATACGATTTAATAACACAGTGGTTCCCAAACTTTTCAGGTCACTAGATATTTGCCTCTGAACCAAACTAGTAAAAACATATCAGTTCACAACAAGCGCACAACTTGTCGATTTAAGCCTCATTGCAAGCTTGTTATTTTGTCCTTTGTTCTTTATGTATTTCTTAGATTTCTTTGATTGTTTGTGTTGCCATGGAAACAAGTGTCAGCCTGTAGGAGCCTAATTTGGCAGGTTCAAAGCATGACGTCACAGAGCTCACATGAGCACACTGAAGAGAGTGCAGCAGTGCATAAGAACTAATAATCTAATGTGTCTCTGAGTTAAGCTAACCATATTATGATTCACCGCGGAGACCTACTCCAACTGAATAGTAATATCAGCAAGCGCCCAATCCCCAGCTTGCCAGGGACTATCCGAGAAATACTAGGATTCAAGAGATTGACAGCCTGTCCATCCTAAACCAGCTACCTCTCTCTAAGGCAATAGACTCCCAACAGTTTATTTTAAAATGTTCACGTCCACAGTCCTTTATTCTGGCACGGACCAGACTAATATCACTTTTCTGTGGCAGTTTGGGCTGGTTTCCAGGCTAGTACCGACTGACCATGGGATTGGACAGCTCTGCTCTATTGATCCATATAGTTTTATGCATTTATTTATTTCTATTTACTGAGCGGATTTACAATCAGTGGCATTATCGTAAATATAGATGGAGTCTATTTGAAATCCTGTCAGGTAGGCACATTGGCTGTTTATTACATTGTTAATAAGACGACCTGTGCACGTACAGAGTTCTTTCTCTCTGATCTCCCACACAGCTCTGCCAATTTAAACTCTACAACAGTTAACGAGCATAGTTTATTTTTCCTTCCATGAAAAAAATCGATTATATAGTACAATATTAACGCCTGTCAATCATCTCTGACATGTGCGTGAAGGATGGGCAAGAGAGCTGTCACATGAAAATATTTGTTACAGTCAGTGTTGGGCAGTAACTAATTAAAGATTACATATTACTGTAATATTGTTACCTTTTCCAGCAAAAGTAAAGATATTATTCTGCCAAAAGGATTAATAAGTAATATGTTACTCTGCCAAAACATGCCTCATTGCTTATTACTTTGGAGCTTGTTGTTGCGTCTGAAAATAGAACATATTTACAAGCTATCAACACATAACAACAAGATGTGATGTAGTTTGTAGATCCTAATCCACCGCAACATTATCAGGACATACTGTAGACTATACATGTTATTGCAGTTGTCGCAAGTTGTCACTAAACAGATTGTGTTTTACATTTTTATTCCTTTGCGGGTGGGAGGGGGGCTGGAGAAATTAATATTGTAATATGTAATATATTATTGATTTTAGTAATAAGTAAAGTGATATTACTTTTTAAGTAAGTAAAGTAAAGATGTTACTCTCCTAAGTCAGGGCTTTTCAACAGGTGGTCCGGGGACCACCAGTGGTCCCTGAGAGGGTTCCAGGTGGTCCCCAGCTAAGTTGGTTAACCAGATGTAACCCTTGAGAATGTAAAAATGAAACCAAATGGACCCTTGCGGGTCCATTTGGTTTCATTTTTACACTCTCAAGAGTTAAAATATTCATCATAGCCATTTTGGAATGTATGTTTTGCTTGTTTTGTTTCCCAAATCCAGCCTGGAATCGTGGACAAAAGCAAAAATAAATAAGTAAGTAATAATAAGTTTTGGGGTCTGTTGGGCTAAAATATCCTCAAATGGTGGTCTGTGGCTCAAATCCTGAATAAATGGTGGTCCCTGAGATGAAAAAGGTTGAAAACCCCTGTCCTAAGTAATATTTCCCCACACTGTTTACAGTGCATAGTGTACTTTGTGGCTGTCTTCCTGCTGGTTAATTGTTTCATGGGCTTTTATGGGTACTTTGACAGTCATTGATTTTATTCAGTATAGTGCTTGAAGTTTGAGGGTTTATTTAGAACAATCAAATTAGACATAGCGTCGTCATCCTTATTTGATTGGATTTAATTGTTTTCTGTTAATTAACCACATGCACAGTTCAATTTATACCGACTAAACGAATCCACAATATTTCTGCTCTCATACTGACATAAAAGCTTGCTGTACAACTCGAAGCCAGCGCAGTGCTACCTTTACTAATTGTTACTGAATGTCCTTTTAAATGCATGTATTTTTATAGATGAGTGTTGGGATTCAATGAAAAATATAATTATTTCTAGGGAAAAATACAATGTGCTCTGTCTTTTACAGTTCTGTGCACGTGCCTTACCCTAGCCACATGAACATTAGCAAGAGTCCCTATGGGAAGAACATTAAAATAGCAATGTCACAGTTTCTTCTGTTGAATCATACACTGTGAGCCAACTGAGCTTGTATATGTGCAGTTTTTCACCAAAATATTTTCCGTAGAGAGAAAAAAAATAAGGGAGTCTAGGCCCCTGCAACTCTGTTCAATGAGGAATTATTCAGATTTAAATTTGGCTAACAGTTTGAGTGGTAGATCTGTCTAAGTGCTTGCTGTTCAGACTTTGTATAGTGATGAGACTTGCACAGGCATTTATATCCCATAGCCCAGACAGATGGGCTATGCGACAATGGACACTTCACTACACTACACAGGATAGTGGACACTACACGATACAAACATCCCGTGTTTGAGTGTCTATCCATCCACATTTCTTTCTGCTTGAGTTGTTCTCTCTGCTTGAGTTGTTCTCGGCTTGGGGAATCTTGAGTGGTCGTTGAGGGGTGCAGGGGGTCCATCATAGGCACATCTCGGATTCTGTTCTTTAGAGATTTGTTTAGTAAAAACATTTTAAATAGGGTGTCTCTATTTCATTATAGCCAAAGGTTTTCCCAAACAGTGTTGTTTGTTTGAGAATATTTTGACTTAGTCTTAGTCTTAGTCTTTTTAGTCCATTTAGTCTTCTAAACTTCATTTTTTTTAGTCTTAGTCTAGTCGACGAAATATGAACGTCGATTTAGTCTTAGTCTCAGTCTTAGTCTTTTTTTAGTCTTAGTCTTTTTTTAGTCTTAGTCTTTCAGTCTTAGTCTCGGTAGTTTAGTCTTACATACAAATGCATTGTAGGTTTATATATGTTATACAGATTTATAGTTTTTGAAAAGTATGAAAGATGTCTCGTTTTATTTCTTTGTATAAAATTACTGCATTTGTAATAAGTCCCTTTCCTGAAAACGTATGCAATCTATACTGCAGATATGTTCACATACTACGAAATGAACTACGAAAAAGTTAAAAATGTTTCCTATTTCCATTAGTCTTAGGTTATGATTTAGTCTTTGTCTTAGTCTTAGTCTTTTGAAAACACACATCTCTTAGTCCCAATTAGTCTTCTGAAATTCATTTTTGTTAGTCTAGTCTTAGTCGACTAAATATCAAAAACCTTAGTCGACTTAGTCTTTAGTCTTAATCGACAAAAACAACACTGTTCCCAAAATACATAATTTTTTCTACATAATTTTAAAACTGTAAAAGAACAGTACAATACATACAGCACTTTTACAAGTGTTATACACAGTGTAATACCATGAGAGAAAATGATCAAAACAATTGAGGTAATGTAGCCTACAGCTACTCTCATGTTGTTATTCTTAACTTGACAGCTGCAAGACTATGAAACCTAATTAGCTAATTTTATATTTGACAGTTGTTTTGTATCAAAGTAATGGAAGTACTTATGTTAAATTAGTCTCCAATTGTGGAAGAGAGTTGCTGTTATCTGTAAAAAAATAAAATAAAATAAATGTAGAGCCTTTTAGATGCACTGTATCTATGACATATAACTGATCAGATCCCCATTGGCTTCCATCCGAAAATTAATTAAATATGTAACAAATAATAAAACATGATGTGCTCTCCCATACAAATGAGTGTACTTTTATGTCCTGCTGGCAGTGCACTATATTAATGTATGGCGCTGATGGTTTATATATGAATTGTCTCGTTTAGTTTTTGGGTCCTCATAGATCAGGGGTTTTCAACCTTTTTGGCACCAGGGCCCACTATTTCTTCAGCATTTGAGCCACGGACCACCATTTGAGGACGTTTTAGCCCCATAGACTGCAAAAACTAAACATTTCTTTTGCTTTTGTCCACAATACCAGGCTTGATTTGGGAAACAAAACAGTCAAACACACAGATCAAGATGACCATTAATCTTCTCCTCTCTGATTGTGTAGACTTGCGATAATTCATACGGTTTTAATGTTAACTCTTGAGAGTGTAAACATAAAACCCGCAAGGGTCCATTTGGTGGTCCCGCTGGTGGTCCCTGGACCACCGTTTGAAAACCACTGCCCTAGATGATCCACTTTGACGTCTTTGTCCTCTCTCCCTTGCAGCACCAGCCCGGCCCACAAGTACTACCTGGCCATGGACCCCATGGGGGAGGTCCTGTACGTGTCGGACACCAGCAGTCGCAGGGTGTACCGCGTCCGCAACCTGGGCCAGCCCAAGGACCCCGCCCGGAACCTGGAGGTGGTGGCCGGCACCGGGGAGCAGTGTCTCCCCTTCGACCAGAGCCACTGTGGAGAGGGAGGCAAGGCCACCGAGGCTGCCCTCAACAACCCCCGAGGTACTGGACACAGTGGACACTACCTCTACCTACATGCACACACACACACACACACACACACACAACCAGCAGGGGTGGATGTAACATGTCCCAATTGGTGGGACAGCAGGGGCGGGTGTAACATTTCCCAACTGGGGGAGCAGGAGGAAATGGTATGGCATTTTCAGTTACAGGACTTTTATCAGCATAAGCATCAATAATAACATCAGTTGTTGTTGAAGTTGCAACAGACACGAAGCATGCATAAAGCTAAAGGTCTGACTCAGAGAGTTTTCTGTTGTCAATGATGAAATGCTGTTGGTTTAGTGGTGACACAGCTGTAGTTAGTAGCAGTATAGTAGTGTTTCAAATAAATTTAAATATAAGCACTTTAATTTAGAAATATCTTGGGTTGTTTTGCATGCCATCATGTTCCAACAGTATATAGCACAAACATGCAAGCACAGAAGCTACACACAGCACACCAGGGACTTACACACATAGTCGTAAAACAAAATATTTGTTTTCCATGAAATCCATGTTTTGAGCTTGTACCATAGGGGTCAGCTCTTTTTCTATATTTGAATTGAATCCTTATTTTTTTTTAACATGACAACAAAATCTTAATAATTTGATAACTGCATTGGCAATGCATTTTCCAATTTTTCTAGTCTAGATCTAGTCACCCTACAGTAGTTGTGACCTCGTAGATCTGCTTATACTCGGCCCTTCTAACACTCTGTGCGCATGTCCGTGCAGCACAACACAAATGCAAAAACAAGCACTGTGGCAAGCAATGTTTGACCACTCACTGAAAGCAACCACAACAACACACTTACAGCTGTTTCCATGCAGCTATAGCTGCCTTGTGTCCATGCAGTGTCCATACCACTACTCCATACCATACATACTGTACCTGCATGCGTCTCCATCAGTCACTCCATCTGCTGGTCCAAAAATCGCATTGTGCACCGAAAGCTTGTTTGCGGCTTATTGTGGCACAAATGTGTGTCAAAGTGTGTAGATGTGTTCCCGTTGGATGATGTTGTATTGTGAGCATGGAGGGGGGGTTGTTGGGGCAGCAGTTGTCTCAGCATGTCGAGGGACCCTTTATCGTTGGATGAAATGTTCCCAGTTTGCCAGAGTTATCGCCTTGAGCAAGACACTGAAATACTGCTGTTGACCATAGGTTGGTGCATTGTATGGTTTCAGCCGTGGTCTATGAGAGAGTGAACGACACTTGTGCAAATTGTATAGCGCTTTTGATAAAGGCGCTATAGTATTGAATAGGGCTTATAAATGAATAAATGCCATCTCAGTGGCCTTGTGGCTAGAGTCCATCCTGAGATCGGGGAGGCCAGGAGTTCATCAGCCATATTATACCAAAGACTATGAAAATCCAATGCCTCCCTGTTTAGCTCACTGTATCGAGGGTTGGATCCAAATGAGTGACTGCAGCATCCGTCATGTCCATTGGACCTATGGATCCCTCGAGACCATTGGTTCTCAAGGCTACTTACTTAGTGAATAAGTGGTTAACTACATAAGACCACACATGTAAAGACACCCCAACGGGGAGAAGAATAAATAAACAGAAAAGAATACTTATCTGGAGAGGTAACATCTGGTGTGGCCTTCACTGAAGTTGCGTAGGAACAGAAAATGACAGACCCCCCCCTGGGAAGCGGAGCGGAGCGGAGGGGGGAAAAGAGTCTGGTATACCTGCCAGTTTCTCTCTCCAATCACGCCCACACACCTGGCCAGCTCTAAGTCCCGGGCTCACGCCGGAGACTTTATCCACAGGCCTGTCAGTCAAGCCTCCACCCACGGCCCCTCCGTGGCCTCTCCTGTCACTCATACTCAGCTAGTGTGCAGAACAATCTGAGGTTGGCGGCGGCGGGGAGCCAACCAGCAGGGATCGATACGGGCGTA
The DNA here is from genome assembly GCA_039105355.1 of Benthosema pterotum. Lineage (NCBI taxonomy): Eukaryota > Metazoa > Chordata > Actinopteri > Myctophiformes > Myctophidae > Benthosema > Benthosema pterotum. Next base: position 44,028,384 of record CM076984.1, on the reverse strand, counting down.
TGCCAGAGAAATGTACTGGAGAAGTGTCTCCATTCTTCAAGTGTCACAGCGGCAGTAAATACGGAGCACGGCTCCAGCGTCTGCATTGGCACGGCTCCACGTATTTCTATTCTCCCTAACTTTCACTATTCCCAGTGGATATTGATTTGATTCCTAGAATAAAAGGAGGCGGAGGAGGAGGAGGAAGGGTGCCAGAAGAACAGGGAGCACAGGGTAGAACAGGGTAGAAGAACTAGTGAACTTCGGGGGCGTTGCTCATGGTTTTTGATGTGAAGGTTCTTCCCGTGTGGGTGTGACCTTCGTGCTGGTAACAGGAAGACCGGGCCCCAAAAAAGTAGACCTGAGTAGAGACAGAGTTACAAACTATGTTCACTAAATGGGATCTGTCCAATGGCAGCTCTTCTACATAGACTTCATTATCTTTGTTTTAGATTGTTTTAGGATTGTTATAGGATATAGCAAAAACATCAGGCAGCAGACTGATGTTCATAAATCCCTTTATGTAAGGTAATTTACTACAGGATACACACAAACAACCCAGCTTTGATGATTATAAATCCCTTTATTTTAGATCGTTTGTACTACTACTAATAGGCCTATAGCCTAAACATTACAGAGAGCTGTGCAATACTTTAAATCAGATGTTGCACACAGAGTTCTTATTTCTGCCGCCGTTGATAAAAACAATGTATTTCAAACTCCAGTTTGTCCCTCTTTCAGGCTGCAACAGCCATCCCGTGCGCTCAGTTTTCTGACGCCTCAATGTCGCAACATTTCGACTGGTCTGGGTTTTATTTGGGCCGACTATTCTGGTCACGGCTTCACGGCTTAACCTTCACGCCATCCTTTTTGTGGCATGGCAGAGAAAGAATTTGCTGTGAGCTGACAGTTATAAGAACTACTATTTATAAAGATATACTCTCTATAAAGCCTTTTATACAGTATATTAAGACTTATATCTATCTATAAAGACCACGTATAAAAGTTTTCCCTATGAAGACGTTTGTTTGGGCTGGGGAGCGAGGCCATCTGTTTATCAGAAGGTCAGCAGTTTGCCTGCTGGCCGGTCCATGTGTTGACGTGTCGGTACTTAACCTCCAAAAGGTCCTGTCCTGAGCGCTCATCATCAACACCACCTGAGTAGCTACTGTATATTAGCTGGGTGAAGCTCAAACCAAAGTCCCTAAACCAAATACGACTTCGATTTAAAGACGCTATCGTTCTGTCAATGTACAATGTACAGTACAGACCTACTGTACATAAGTATGTTTATTAGAACAAAGTAGGAACATAAATGTGTCTCATAAATGTGTCTTCTATTTAAAGACGCTATCGTTCTGTCAATGTACAATGTACAACCTACCTACCTACAGTATTCTACTATATCTTAAAGACTTACATACTGTAATTCTGTTTATTAGAACAAAGTAGGAACATAAATGTGACCCAGCATGACTGAAGATGAGTCATTGGGGGATTTTACATTTTTGTTTTTATCAATTCCATGTGAAAGCAGGATATCATAGCTACAATTTGACATATTGGTGTTTCAGTTTGACCCGCCAGTCTTTGAGATATGCAGTAGCTTATAGAGTAATGTCTTGCAGAAAGGTATACATGTTTAAGCATTTATTACATGTACATGTCAAATTCAGCTCTGATATTTATTTCAGACCTGCTCTAGTATGTGAAGAGTCTGACTGTGCTACTAACTCATTTTGCATGAAAATAAAATAAAATCATTTTTTCTTCTCTCCTGATCAGTTAGTCTTCTCCAGTGACTCAACCTCAGTTAGAATCGGTCACAACTGCATAAGCCTTGTGATAAAACCGCATGAAAAGAGACAGAAAACAACGAAGACAACAATTGACAGGCGACATGGGATGATGGGCCCCGAGGCGAGAAATCAATTCAAATTACAATTTCAATGTAGGCATTTAGCAGACACTCTTAATCAGAGCAGCTACAGGTGTGAGATTGTAATGAGCAGAGTAGGCAATAAACAACAAAGTATTAGTACTCTAAGGCCCCGTTTCCACTAAGACGATCCGCCGTGCAAAAATGAAAACGGTCTCAAAAAGTTTACCGTCTCCACTGACCACTGAAAACGCATTGAGAAGGGTGCAGTATATATGCCGGGCCTGTAGGTGTCGCTGTAGCAACTCGTTGGCAGAAATATCAAGAAGAGGAAAGATAAGCGGTTGCCATGTTTGCGTATTATAAGTGACTTTGGGCCTGTTTCTTCAGAGTGTATATAGTATTAGTTGAGCCTGTTTCATTGGATTTGTTTTAGCTCATTATAAAAACTAAACAATTAAAGACTATATATATATATATATGACTATATTATATATATGAGCTGTAACAGACTGTCTAGTCTTGTGATTTTGTGTAGCCTATTGAGGATTTGTTGAAAGTATAACTTGACTTAAGATAAAGGAAGTGACCACCATACCAAATTTGTGTTGTTAAAATCATTAATAAAAAAAATTGTCACTTTTTTCCATGGTAGCCTATATGCATAAATGCACCGTTTTAAACCAAATATAAGACAACATTCATTTCTCTAGACAAATTTGTGGAAAAATAACATTGGATGTCAAATGTCTAGTCCTCACTTAGCCTGTTTTTACGATATTTCCTTTGGGGAAAATCTTCTTATATTCAGGCCAATAGGGTATATATGTTTGTTTTATAGAGAAGATCAACAAGCTCACAAAATGCAACATCATGTCACGACTCGAGCCGCAAACTTGTTGATCTGCTGTTCTCAAATAACCTGGTCGCGTTTGGGCTACTAGGGCCCGGGCGCTTATTTCTCGCTCACATTCTGGCAACACTGCCTTTGACGAACGTAAACATGAACAGACCGAACAGACACTTGTTACAAACAGCAGTGGTGTTGTTGCATAGAAGCAGTACATGTTGTTGGAAACGCACCAACTGTGAACTATTTTCTACAGCATTAATGCAATGAATGCAAACGCTGGGTGCCGCCATGTTTGTTTATTGTTGTTCAGGGGTGAGCATGCGCTGTGGGATCTCAGTTAAAAAACTATACGGTTTCGCCCGTTTCGACTGTCCACACGGAGACGCAAAATGACCGGATAAGTTTCGATCCACTCTGGAAGGCCGATTCAAAGTTTGTCGGTTTCGTTTACCGTTTTGGGCGTTTCAGTGGGAATGAAAGGGCGAATCGTTAAAAAAGTTTTGCGTTTACACTGCGGATCGTCTCCGTGTGGACGTACCCTAATAGTGTGTGTAGAGAACAATGTAAAGCTCAAAGTAACTATACCATACCAGGTATACAATGAACCTAGCATCCTAGACCACTGGTTTTCAACATGTTTGATACCAGGGCCCACTATTTATTCAGCACGGACCACCATTTGATGACATTTTAGCCCCACAGACCGCAAAACTAAATATTTACTTTTGCTTTTGTCCACAACAGGCTGGATTTCAGAAACAAAGCAGGCAAACATACAGATCAAAATGAACATTAATCTTCCACATTCTCTAGTTGTGTAGACTTGATCTGTATGTTAACTCTCGAGAGTGTAAAAATGAAACCAAATGGACCTGCAAGGGTTCCATTTGGTTTCATTTTTACGCTCTTAAAGAGTTATATAGTATCTGGTTAACCGACTTTCCATCATCAGCGTAGGACCACCTGGAACCCTCTCAAGGATCACTGGTGGTCCCCGGGCCAATGGTTGAAGACCGCCTGTCCTAGACAATTTGCTACGAACATTAAACATGAACACAGAACCCACGTTGCAATTAGTAATACTTTTTTCGTGCGCTAACTGACCACATGCAGATTGTCTATAGTCATTAGAATATAAACGTTAAACTTATGTCAACATATTTCTGAACCCGGGGCAATCTCTAAAGGTCCCATCTACCAACACACATCTGAACTGATGCTATCCGTCTGTCTAGCTTCCAGTGCAGCGTAATGATGGTTAGACTTCACAGAGGAGTGTGTGTGTGTGTGTGTGTGTGTGTGTGTGTGTGTGTGTGTGTGTGTGTGTGTGTGTGTGTGTGTGTGTGTGTGTGTGTGTGTGTGTGTGTGTGTGTGTGTGTGTGTCAGTCTGCTCCGCTGGCTGTGTGATTCTACCGCCATTGATCTCCCCTTCCGGCCTCCGGCGAGCTTCTCGCACCAAACGAGGAGCGTTCTCTCATCTCTCTGTCTGTCGTTCCCTCTCTCTCTCTCTCTCTCTCTCTCTCTCTCTCTCTCTCTCTCTCTCTCTCTCTCTCTCTCGACATAGGGCCTCGGCATAAGGCCACTGCGAGGCTGAGCCACTACCCGGCACAAAATGGCGTCCTCCTCACAAACAGTTGTCGAATGGGAAAAAAAGAGAGAGAAAAAAAAGTTTAATCCATAGCGAAAATTCGTGCCAACATTGTGCCGCGGCCCGCTGTTGGGTAGTGGCGTGCGGCGCGTGCCGTTTCTCTCTCCGTGGCGTAAGCTGCCGGGATTATCTGGTGTCCTTCAAACGCTCACTGGTGAATACAAGATCTGGGCCATTGTTTGGAGTTGGCTGCATGCACACTTCTGCTGTCAATTAGAGGGGTAAATAAAAGGCCTTGCTCTATTTACCATGAATCGCATGTCTGACATGAAAGAGGCGTCGGTCCCGCATGGATCCCACAGCCTTGGCTGGCGTCTCCAGACTCCTCCTGTTCAGCACATCAAGCAGGACGGCTTTGCAGAATAACCGGCTCATTTCTTTTTTTTTTTTTTTTTTGGCAAATCAGAGGGAGTGTGCGGTGCGTGTGACGTGACGCACGTGTGAAACTGTGAATTGACTGCATGTGTGTGTGTGTTGTGCGTGAGTAAATATTTGGAGCAGCCGGCAGAGTTCAAAGAACTGTCCGCGGTGAGGTGACGACGATCGGGTTTATCTAATCTGTTTAGTTGACTGGTTGCAAATGGCAAAAGCAGCGACGTGTGTGTGTGTGTGTGTGTGTGTGTGCGTGTGCGTGTGTGTGTGTGTGTGTGTGTGTGTGTGATCCGCGTGCGCGTGTGCCAGCGCCCTGCAGAGCCAGTCTCTCACTCTGACCCACAGGGGCAGACTAATGCCCTTATCAGAACCTGACATGCTGCCACCCCGTATCTCCCTTTTGCTTCCGCTCTCTCTCTCTCTCTCTCTCTCTCTCTCTCTCTCTCTCTCTCTCTCTCTCTCTCTCTCTCCCCCCCCCCCCCCCTCTCTCTCTCTCTCTCTCTCCTCTCTCTCTCTCTCTCTCTCTCTCTCTCTCCTCTCTCTCTCTCTCTCTCTCTCTCTCTCTCTCTCTCTCCCCCTCTCTCCCACTCCCTCATTCCTCACGTTGACAGACAGCCAGCACATTTCTCTGCGCAGTGATTCATCCTCGGAGTTGAAGCGTATAAGGGCAGAGGGGTTGGTGCACGGGGGAGAGAGGAGCAGAGCGAAGCGGTGAGGTTTTATAAGCCCTTCATGGCCATTAGCATTTTGAGCAAGCCGAGTGCTAAACAGACACAGCCAGGGGTAAAGATGTTGCTTCGCGGGTTGAAACGTCGCCGGTCTCCGACCAAGCTTTGCCGGGGCCAAATAACCCGCTGCAGCAAACTATCTTTTTTTTTTTTTCCTGGCCGCCGGTCGACCCATAAGCCGCTTATAGCTGAATGAATATCCTGGCGCAGAGGGTAGGCGATGGCGTTAGTGGTGGCAGCAGTATAGCGCGGGTTGCAGGGATGTGTATACTGCAGTGTTCATGGGAGTACTCCCTGGCTCCTTCCCATCCGCGCAATTTCGGCCTTTAATATTGTCGGCGGAGGCCTCGTCCGAGCCATTAACTCCACAAACATTGCTCCCCAACTCCTACTGACTGTGGCGCGGTCGCATGAACCGCCGGGGCCGTCCTGGGAGGCCTGTGGGAGGACGGCGCCCTGCTGCCATCGAATCATAAGCTGTTTGCTCTCTCTTTTTTATACGTCCTCAATCTACTGTTGTGTCTTTCTAGCTTTTTTTTTTTATGTTTGTCCCGTACACTAAACTGTGTTCTCTGGCTGCAGTGCATGGAGTCGTAAGATCCTCCCAGGGCTCTGGGAAGCATCGCAGCGCCAGCTGCTCGCTGGCGTATAACTTTGGGATGAAAATGCCGTTGTTATTCTACCGGTACCTCGCTGGCCCCCCTGTAGCATTTAGTGAGGAGTTATTGCAGCTTCTCACAAACTAGGGAGAAGAGGGGGAGGGAGAGAGAGAGAGGAATGTCAGAATCCTAGAGATGGTAGAGGTAGAGACAGGGAGAAGTAGTATGATCAGCCACTCACGTTACTGCAGTGAAATAGGTTCTCCGCTTTTGACCTGCATCTCTTGGAGAGCCGCAGCATGCGCCATGTTCGGGGGTTAGTGATTTATCGGAGAGCTCTGGGGTATGAAGGAGCGCTTGTTTTATCTGCCGGCTACTACTAGTAGGGCGGGGCGAAGCATAGTTTTACTGAGGTTATGTTTAGGGTTAGTAACCGCATAAAGCATCGTCTAACTCTAACCCTAAACACAACCCCAATAAAACTAGGCTATGCCTAAACCTAATCCTAACCCTAAACTTAACCTCAGTAAATCTATGCCTAAACCTAATCCTAACCCTAAACTTAACCTCAGTAAACCTATGCCTAAACCTAACCTAACCCTAACCATAACCTCAGTAAAACTTCCTTCGCCCCGCCCTACTAGTAGTAGCCGGCAGATAAAACAAGCGCTCCTTCATACCCCAGAGCTCTCCGATAAATCACTAACCATGTTCGGGAATCATTAGTTGATTTGACCCTCAATCCATGCTGAGTGCCGAGCAGGAAGGCATTGGGTCCAATTTTTACAGTCTTTGGTATGACCCGGCCGGGAATCGAACCCCGACCTCCCAGTTTCAGGGCGGAGACTCTAACCACAAGGCCACTGTCTGGTTGAGAGAGAGAGAGAGAGAGAGAGAGAGAAGGAAGAGAGAAGTCTGAAACGGTGTGGGTTGTAAGGAAAGGAGAGCTATAGGGGGTGCAGACTAGAGGATGAAAATGATGGAGACATGGGTGAGTGGGCCGAGGGAATTGGCTGGATTCAGGGGGAAATAGAGAGAAAGAGAGATGTGTTTTTATGTAGAAATCCTGCACCTCATTTGCATAATAAAGTGGCCCTGGAGCGTCCGTGCCCCCCCCCCCCCCCCCCGCTCTCTCCCTCCCCCTCTCCCCCCCTCCCCCTCCCTCCCAGGGTCAGCATATCGTGTTTTGCTGTTGGCTCAAGCCGAGCCTCAAAACAAGGCCATCCTACCATCGTCCCCTTTCATCTCCCACATTTGGGTTAAGCGTAATTTATGATCTGTTGTATGATGGTGGTGTCCTTCGGATGAAAATGAGCAGACCTACAAAAAAAAAAAAAACCCTCAAACAAACGAGCTTTCGGGTTTTTCTCGGTGTGCGTCACCGCAGGGCTTCGCACAGCGCGGCGCGCAAACTGCATTTCGCGGGCTTTGCCTGCCGGTTGTGTTTAGTTTCA
>CM076984.1:44008372-44018372 GCA_039105355.1 Benthosema pterotum | reverse complement strand
TCATTAAATGGTTGTCCATGGAGATTGTTTTAATCCCAAGTGGTATATTCTGACAACATTGCTGTCATTCTGCGTATCTAAAAGTGTGTATTTGAGCACATTGCATTTTGAGCTTGCAGTCAGATGACTTCCAGCTTGAATCCAAACAGAGGCCACCAGGGCTGCATGGCAAATTCTTGATAGTTCATCGTTTCTGTTCTTTTTGAATCCTTGACCGCTTTTAATAATTCCAAGTGGTCTTTACTCTATCAATTAACAGTTTTCGTGCCGTTGAAATAGGTCTACGTCAGCGGTTATCATTATGAAATATAGTAATGACCGATGACTCTTAGTAGTCCAGGCAAAATGAATTTTCAAGTGGAATAAATTGTAACATGGGATTTTTCTTCACAGATCATTTCTTTGAGGTCTCCAGAACAACATATTAAAAGTCCCGAAAAATCCCAGTTGCGCAAATATGTTTAATATCATAAAGTAATAGAATACATAGGCTCCAATGGAGTGATAGCCCCGCCCCCTCCTATACAAACCCATTATAACTTAAAACTCCATTTTAACCATGATGGATTATTCAAAAACAACCCATCTTTTTTCTGGTGACTGATATTGTCCTCCTAATACGTGAGAGGACCATGGAATTTCATTCACAAGTTTCAGTTATTTTTAAAATATTGTTTTGGAAAATGTAGCTGCCTCCATATCTGGCTATGCCCACCCAAATGAATATTAAAATAAATAAATAAATGAAACCTGTAAATGAAATTCCACTGCCCTCACCTTTTTCTGGTGACTGATATAGTCTTCCTAATATGTGAGAGGGCATTGGAATTTCATTTACAGGTTTCATTTATTTTAATATTCATTTGGGTGGGCATAGCCAGATATGGAGGCAGCTACTTTTTCCAAAACAATATTTTAAAAATAACTGAAACTTGTGAATGAAATTCCATGGTCCTCTCACGTATTAGGAGGACAATATCAGTCACCAGAAAAAAGATGGGTTGTTTTTGAATAATCCATCATGGTTAAAATGGAGTTTTAAGTTATAATGGTTTGTATAGGAGGGGGCGGGGCTATCACTCCATTGGAGCCTATGTATTCTATTACTTTATGAAATTAAACATATTTGCGCAACTGGGATTTTTCGGGACTTTTAATATGTTGTTCTGGAGACCTCAAAGAAATGATCTGTGAAGAAAAATCCCATGTTACAATTTATTCCAATTTTAGGTAAAACATGAGCTAAAATTACTGGCCTATAGTAGAGCTACGTCACTCTTACGTCGCTTACCGTCGTTGGTTTGATACGATCCCCATGCTAACAGCAGCGTGCAGCGACCGCATATTACATTGACGGACCATAATAAGGGACGGACCAACCCGGAACCAAAAGTGTGTGTCCGTCAACTAACTTGTCCGTCGGGAAACATGGACCGAAATATGACTTTTTGATGAAAAACGCTGGCACTGGCTACCTCAAAAAATATGAAAAAGGGCTGGCACTGAGAGTGTTAATATATTTCCATTGGGTGTTTTTGATATGCCTTAATCAAACGATATGGAGAGAGAGAGGTAATCCTGCCTTGTTATATTCCATGTGCTCTCATGTAATGCACTTCTCTCAATTAGGGTCTTTCCCAGCAGTTCATTACACTCAGTTGAAAATGTATTCATTAAAAACTTAGCACATGTAGTTGAAAATCTATTCATTAAAAAACTTAGCACATGTATCTTTGATCTATAAGGCCAAAACTCACTTGAAATAATATATTGATAGCATTTTAAAATATACATGGAATGTTACACAGCCACAGGCTACCAATTAAAATCAATAAGCAACAGGAGCTGCCTATAAGCTCCCCTAGTGTCAATATTAAATCAAAAAGACAATAACTTGCCTTTAATTTTTCATTAAAAAACATTTTTGACAGGAACTGTACGCCTATCAAATGATGGCCCCTTGATATTACACTATTACAGTATGTCATTTATCTTTCCGTTTCCACAACAATATACAGGAAAAACATGGCATATTTTGTCATACAGTAGTTCGAATTGTGATTAATCATGATTATAATAATTTTGAAGCTGTGATTAATCTGAAAAAATAATCATCCAACAGCCAGAAGAAACATTGGTCACAGAATCCTTGGTAATGTCCCTGGTCTTATTGCGGTTTCCGAAGGAGGCTGTTTCCCAGCGCCGCTGCTACAGCTCTGCCAACGCCTCCTCCATCCCACTAAAACATCTATTAGCGCCATCCAACCATTCATGCCATCCGACGAAAACAGCCATTAACACCATCCGACAAAAACAACCATTCAGATGTCTGACAAAAACAGCCATTATGACAGCGGAGCGGTGCACTGCATTATTAGGATATGCCCCAGTCTGCAATCTCTTCCTACTAATGGTCCAGGTGTGCATGTTTAATACTATTTTCCGGCTAACGAGACAACAGCATTGACAATGAGTTTGGGAAGAGACGGTAAGAGGCAGAAGATACAGTATTTCTATGCAGAATAGGAAAGGAATTTGTTCTTTGCTTAGGGTTTCGAATGGAAATATACTTGTCCATCTGCATCAACTGCTGTCACTGCTCGCAAAGAAGGGGAATATGGAAGAAACTACACTGTTTTTGGCACAACACAAATCATTCAACAATTATTTTCCAGCCAACTGTGAACCGAGAAAGAGGAAAGTGAGGGAGTTGAAAGCTCAACTAACAATGTTGGCAGATAGACGGAAAGGCAATCACGGCAGCCCTACATGTAGCACATTTTCGCCAAACATAAGAAATCAGCCTTCAGCAGGCAGGGATTTGTCCGGCCATTTTAAGATCAATACTGATTTCAGGGATGTCAGCTTTGAGTTGTCCGAGTGAACAGACGTGTGTGGATTTCACAGACGTACTGAGAATGGACAAAATCTTTTCAACAGGTCTACAGACATTACTATGGTTGCCCAATTCATTCAGGCATTTCCATCAGAAAGCTGTGTGATGAAATGAGCGCACATGTTGTTGGTGTAATATGCAGCAACAGTTGTGGGGGGAAAAATGTACATGCTGAACTGGTTGGGCAGGCCACGGCCTGCGTCACTCTTTGACCATAAACAAACCCTATATCAGGGGTTTTCAACCACTAGTGGTCCTTGAGAGGGTTCCAGGTGGTCCCCAGCTAAGTTGTTTAACCAGATGTAACTCTTGAGAACGTAAAAATGAAACCAAATGGACCCTGGCGGGTCCATTTGGTTTCATTTTTACACTCTCAAGAGTTAAAATATTCATCATGCGAATCAGTCCTAATCTACACCACTAGAAGATTAATGGTCATGGACAGAAGCAAAGGAAATCTTTAGTTTGGGGGGGTCTGTGGGGCTAAAATCTCATCATGTGGTCCGTGGCTCAAATGCTGAATAAATGGTGGGCCTTGGGATGAAAAAGGTTGACACTTTATGCCTCATGTCGCACAAGGCTAATTTCCCCTGGGAGCCAAGAAAGTGAATTTTTGTCATTTTTAACAGAATTCACTTTTTTCCATATTAATACAGTTCGAACTTTGATCTTACTATCCCTCCGAACAGATTGATGATTTGGAGAAATTAAATATGTGTATTTATTTGCCAAAAACGCGACTTATAATCGGTACAGTTAGCGTCTTTTTTGTGGGTGTAGCGGAGCGACTCAGCGATTTGCATACATGATTGTGATTGGTCATGGTCCTCATAGAGCGCATGTTGTCTCGGGTTACAGGTGTGAAAATCTTCTGAAACTTTGAGTGGCTTTTTCTCAGTTTTTTTTTTAATTTTTGGAACACTTAGATTTAAATGCTCATAGTTACTCCAAAAATGCTCCAATTTCCTTGAGTGATATATCATATGAAAGCTTACATTGCATACTTTAATAATCTGTAAAAAAAAAAAAAAAAAAGAAAAAAAAAAAAAAAAAAAAAAAAAAGAAAATTGACCCCGGGGTGTCAGGTGCTGTCCTATATCTATAGACAGCGATCCAATATACAGGATATGGTGAACATACTGTAGTAATAGCACCAGAGATCTCCACAGAAGGGACACAGGCAGGCAGAGCTGTGGAGGCAAAGGCTACTCTGACAAATTTGACACAGACAAAACACTTTGACACAGACAAAAACAGCAGGTTTTATATTTACAGAATAACTCTGCAATATATTTATTATGTGCTGTCAGATTGTAAAGTAAATCTCATCTTGATTTATAAATCCAAGTACTAAAATGCCCTTTGTATATGAAACAGGATTTGCTATCATCGGTAATTCAAAAGTTCCATAAATATTTGTTGTATTTTTTTGTTATGTCCATGAAACTTTTTTTATTCTCCCAGCAGGTAGTCAATGTCGCATTTATTATTCATGTGAATTAGAATCCGTTGTAATGTCACAGCACCTGCAAGTGTTGTAGGTGTAAATCAGTTGAGGTGCGATTAGTTTCTGTACTCGGCGTGAATCAAGGAGAACACATAAAATCTACACCAGGGGCCAAAAGGTGGATCGTGATCTACCAGTAGATCACACAGACCGTGCAGGTAGATCACGGCAGTCCAATAGATCTGTAACTCTTGAGACCATTAAAACGAAACCAAATGGACCCTTATACGGGTCCATTTGGTTTCATTTTACTACTCTCAAGAGTTAAAATCTCAAGAGTCCACGCAATTAGAAAATGGAGAATAATTGTCATTTTGACCATTGTTTTGCCAGTTCTCTTTCCCAGTTGTGGACAAAAGCACAGTTAACAACCAAAATGGTAGATCCACAAAGGAACAGTATAGTATAGGAATAGTGGTCCGTCAAAGGCAATTGTGTCAGTGTGACAGGTAGGGAGGGTTCTTGCATTGTTCATAGTATAGGCAGGTGAATCAGTAAATCATGGAGCTCTTTCTTTCCTTTGATCTTGCATGCAGTTTGATCATAGTCGACCGTACTCAGTAGACCGTGAGGTAAATGTATTGACTCATTCATAATTATTATTAAATTATTGGCTTATTCTGTATATGCACAATGCATTCTCTGTCTCTGTGTGTATGCCTGTACATCTGTAGTGTATACTGTACATGTGTATTCCACATAATTCATGAACTGTTCGCCATGGATGAATACGACAGAATTGTAGGATGGAAAGAGGCCAAAGCTAATTTACCCTTGTGACAAATAAAAGTAAAGAGGTTTTCACTGTTAGGAACTTGAGTGATCACGAATAAAAACCTGAATCATGTATCAAAACGCTGCATGGCCATCCCTGGTCTATGCCGCAGGCTTCGGCACGGTTCCCTGACTTGTAGCGCGTTTGTCCCCCATTTGTCCGCTTCGTGTTGGGAAACGGTGGGACATAATATTCCGCCTCTCCACGCAAATCCAGCCTTTCGGGGAGCTTTTCTACTCCAAAGCATTTCAATTGCCTTTTTATAATTGACTTTGTCCGCCACCTCCATGGTGGCAATTATTGCCAAGCTGTATGTTTTCACACAAAAAGGCTAAATGTTTGTTCGCGAACACATTAGCATATATAGCTATTGCGGATTCTGTCTCCGTTTGTGAGTATATGGTGGGCGACGCGTCGCCTCGCCGCGCATTTGTAGCTGGGGGAACTATAGCGCAAAAAAAAGAAAAAAAAAAAGGACCATCAATAATTAATTAATGCGGGTTAATATGTTAACAAACTTATAGCGGCTGATAATTAGATGAGTCACAGTGTCTGGTTCTCACTTTTAATTACCCAAGCCAGCGTCTGTACTGTTGGGGCTTTAATGAATAATTAATTACCAGAAACATAATTTATTGTTGCTTACCGTAGAAAATCTACTATGAATACAGGACAGCCCTCGTTCACGGTGCCTTATATCGATAATAAATATGTTTTAGGTCGTATTGGTGTGTGTGTACCGGCGGGTGGTACTGTCATCCACTGATGTATAGATATCTACATAGAGCTGTTTAATATGTGCATAATTACCGGTTGTTATGGATCATAGTGTTAACGATTCATGTTATGCATCTCACCCAAAGGCCTATTATGGCTGATGTTATGTTATTTTATGTGTTGCGCATGTGCACGTAAAAATACACGGACACACTCACAAACACAAATCACACCAACTCACTTCATTAGTATGATACACTGCCGTCTACAACACGGAGAATGGGCTTATACAGTATATTGAATATTCTTTTATCGTTACATCCCATTATGCAAGGACACAAGAGTAAAGTTCTTGGCTTTCGGGCTCCTCGTCATCACAGCAACAAGACAGCATAGCTAACAAATGGCAGTTAAAATGGCAATAGAAATACCAGAGAAAAAATGTTACAGGAAAAATACGATGCAATAACAAGCAAGTACGATGCCTTTGTTTATTAGCCGTGCTGGGTCCCTCCTCGAAATATCATGCACAAAGTCACTGGGTGATTTCAAACTCACTACAGACTTTGAATACTCTCTAGACATTGTTTCCCTAACTTTATCCTAACAAGGACCCCCTATTTGACACTAATGAGCCCCGCAAATCCCCATTAGAAGATATATGCCAGGGAAGCCCCACAAGACAAGATTTTTTTTACGACTCTAACAGTGATTCTCAACTCGTTTAATTTCAAGGATTGCAAGTTTGACATGCATTAGTCCCATGTAATGGCTTTGGTCTCTGGGACCCCAAATTCACAGCATATTGTAAAATGAATGTTGATTTAATTGAGAGTGCACAAAATGGAATTGGTTCCATTTGTTTTCAAACTATCATTTATCTGGGGACCCCCTGGAACCACTGCTCTAGCAGACCAGGGCATTTGGCTACTCAGTGCAGTATAAATATGCATACTGACCCCCAGCAGAGAGCGGAATGCCCTCATTTTTATGAGGCTTATTTTGACCCAAAACGCAATCGTGTGGGAAAAAAGCATTTGGAAAAACGGACGGAGGCCGTCCGCCATCTTACTTACCTACGGTTCAATTCCTGCTCACTCGACCGCAACCTTGAGCTATTGTTGCATGCGAGCGTGATCGATTGTAAACCACTAGAAAGACTTGACAAACGGCTAGATCTACGTCAGTGACACTTACCCGTTGGTTTAGACTTATGCCCTGTGAATATGTTAATAATAAAAATAAATGCAGAGGCTTTACCAGGGCCAGATTTATCCAGCCCTACTGGGGTGGGCTGGAAGAGTTGCAGGGTGGGCAACTCCAAGGTTTTTCATATGAAGCAGTGGTATTTAATCTTTTTGACACCAGGGCCCACTATTTATTCGGCATTTGAACCATGGACCACCATTTGATTTTACTGTAGTCATTTTTAGCCCCACAGACCCCAATCGATTTCTTTTGCTTTTGTCCACAATTCCAGGCTGGAATTGTGGAATTTTCAGAAGCACGTACAGTGCTTATGTAAAACCCAGGGCCGGATCTCCTGCCCACCAAATGAAAGGTAATATCAGTGGTCCGGGGACCACCAGTGGTTGAGAATAGTGGATGGAATAGGTTGCCATACTGTAGGTTTTCACTGGTCATATTTTCAATGATTTCAGTGTGTGCTTTGTTGAATGAACCGTGTTGTTTGTTGATGATCATCTGAAATGATGTTATTTCCATCAGATTCTCTAGTGAGTATGAAAGTCCCTGTTGTGTGTGTGTGTGTGTGTGTGTGTGTGTGTGTGTGTGTGTGTGTGTGTGTGTGTGTGTGTGTGTGTGTGTGTGTGTGTGTGCGCGTGCGCGTGTGTGTGAGTGTGTGTTTGCGCGTGCGTCATGGTGGTCTTGGTATAAATGTTTGATTTGCAAGGTGTACAGGTTGAAAGTATAACCACCAGCTTTACACACTGCCAACTGCATTGCCTCTGCTAGAGTGATTGTGCGTGCACGTACGTGTGTGTGTGTGTGTGTGTGTGTGTGTGTGTGTGTGTGTGTGTGTGTGTGTGTGTGTGTGTGTGTGTGTGTGTGTGTGTGTGTGTGTGTGTGTGTGTGTGTGTGTGTGTGTGTGTGTGTGTGTGCGTGCGTGCGTGCGTGCGTGCGTGCGTGCGTGCGTGCGTGCGTGCGTGCGTGCGTGCGTGCGTGCGTGCGTGCGTGCGGGCATTAACGACTTGCATTTTTTTCAAGTCGACTTGTCAGACAGTCAAGTCGAAGTTGTATCGATTTATCGTTTTATGGCGCGGGGGGGGGGGGGAGTCGACACGTGTTATGCAAATCGATGTATCGATTTTTTGGTTAAAGCCCTAGCGTGCGTGCGTGCGTGCACGCTTGCATGACTGATCTGAAGCTCGCACAAATATTGTTCGCTCTGATCTGTATTTGCATATGCACACAAACGAGATTAACTGCCATGTCTTATCTTACTACTTCGACCACACACGCACACACGCACACGCACACACACACACACACACACACGCACACGCACACACACACACACACACACACGCACACACACACACGCACACACACACACACACACACACACACACACACACACACACACACACACACACACACACACACACACACACACACGGTCATGTACAAACATGGCATCCCATGTTCTCGGAGAGAAAGGATGAAAGGAGTGCAGTGTTGAATTGGAAGCCATTTTGTTTAAATGTCATACTCACCAGTCATACTGATAAGGTTCTTGCTGATTGGACACCTTTATTGGAAAAACAAAACAGCGAGAAACGAGAGACAGCATGGCATGCCCTAAAAACAAAGCGCATCAGTTTAAGTATCTAGGGGAGACTTGTCACTTTACTATACTTGGTTCCTTGTAGACTATTAATACCTCATTTATACCAGGGGTTTTCAACCTTTTTGATGCCAGGGACCACCATTTTTTCAGAATTTGAGCCACGGACCACCACTTGAGGACATTTTAGCCCCACAGACCCCAAAACTAAAGATTTCTTTTGCTTTTGTCCATCTTCTAGTTGTGTAGACTCGGGCTAATTCAGATGATGAATATTTTAACTCTTGAGAGTGTAAAAATGAAACCAAATGGACCCGCAAGGGTCCATTTGGTTTCATTTTTACACTCTCAAGAGTTACATCTGGTTAACCAACTTAGCTGGGGACCACCTGGAACCCTCTCAGGGACCACTGGTGGTCCCCGGACCACCTGTTGAAAACCACTGATTTATACTAGGGTGTGACAGTCATAGTTAGAATAGCATAGCTGTTAGTAAGCAGCAGTTGCCATAGTCATTACAGTTATTGCGTTGTACAGTATGTTGTAGTATGTAGTATGTTATAGTATGTTTATTACATCTTAGCACTCTTATTTACACTGTACATTTAGGTTGTACAGTCAGATAGCACTTTACTGCCTCATCCGACGCACTGCCGTTACTTGCTGCTCTCTGTTGTCTTCTGTCTATTGTCTTGTGGCACTGTGGAAGAGTGGGAAACGTTATTTCATCCTTGTGTATGTCTTGACACACACCAGAGTGACAAATAAAAAAAAAAACTTTGAACCTCGTTCACAAGTGGGGGAGAATGGAGGAGTAACGGAGTGACAGAGGCGGTATTGAAGTTGCTACACATACCGAACTGTTGTGATGAAAAGAGAGTTGAGCCAGAAGGCAAAGCTCTCTGTCTACCAAGCAGTCGTCATTCCTAATCTCGCCTATGGTTATGAAGTGTCATGACCAAATGAATAAGGTTGCGAATACAAGTGGCTGAAATGACTTCTCAGACAGGTGTCTGGCATATCCATTAGTGATAGGTTGAGAAGTTCAGTTTGAGTAGAACCGCTGCTTCTTCGCCTGGAAAGGAACTTAGGTATTTCTGGCATCTGGTTAGGATGCCTCTCAGGAGTCTCCCTAGGGAGGTCCTCGATGCATGTCCCACTGGGAGGAGACCCTGGGGCAGACCAAGGAGCAGATGGAGGGTTTACTTTGACCCACAGGCCTTGGACCGTCTCGCGATCCGCCTCACTAACATTGCTCTTGCAACCCAACTATGGATAATGCGTAGTTGATGGGTGGAC
>CM076984.1:43980872-44005872 GCA_039105355.1 Benthosema pterotum | reverse complement strand
CAAGCTTAAGCCGGGCTCACGCTAAGAGCTTTAGCATCTGCTTGCATCACACACACACGACACACACACACACACACACACACACACACACACACACACACACACACACACACACACACACACACGCACACGCACACACACACGGCACAGTAATCTGATTCTCCTCTCTCTAATCTTAAACATGCACACACCACAAGACGTGGAAAGAATGGTGCATCACAGTATAGGACTTGCCAAGATTACCGGACAAATGGTATGTGATATGTCTGAGGAAGACACGCTATAGTTTATATACGGCATAGTCAGTTCAGTCAGATAACTCACCAATAGAGAACACATTGTGAATAAAAATGTAAATACAACGTTGTGAATATTGCATTTGATCTTCGGGACTTCAGGCTCTGCTATACATTACTCCCTGCTCAGCACATTAGGAGACAACCTTTTAATCGCAGGGAGATATAATACGGACGCCACTTTGAGCACCACTGCCTTAGGCAAAGCATAGCAAACAAAATGCATACCACATTGAGCGGGGCTGACAGCGAGTGGAAGTGCAATGGATCGGGTGAGCCTAAATATGCCGCCAATTTAGTGGTGGTTCTTGACACATCGCATACAGAGCATATAGTTCTGCACACGCGTGTGTAAACCTCTGGAGTGTATCTACCTGAACTTAACTAGCTGGCATGGCAGGCTACGCTACGCGTCATTGTGTTCTTGTCTCCTATATGGACAAGCCTCTGCTGTCCAACAGTGCATCACCGGTAGTTCCAATCAGCAGTGGGAAAAATCATGCACATTTGATACAGCTTGTATAGGCAGGCTGTATTTAAATGGGCCATTAATCAATATACCAATGAAATAATCACCGTAAAATACCAAATAGTAGCCCGGGCTGTTATTATGCAAAATCCATTCGGACCCCGGGCGCTTATT
This sequence comes from Benthosema pterotum, assembly GCA_039105355.1. NCBI lineage: Eukaryota > Metazoa > Chordata > Actinopteri > Myctophiformes > Myctophidae > Benthosema > Benthosema pterotum. The sequence continues at coordinate 44,004,933 of CM076984.1, read as the reverse complement.
AGGTACTGGGCTGTTATTTGCAGTAGGCTGTTATTTATTTTTGCACCGTCCTGCACAGGGCCATTATTTCATTACAGTTTCTGATGGACATGTTTTTAGTGCAAAATTAAAAGGTATAATAAACATATGTATAGCAGGCAAAGTTATTGACTTTTTGATTTAATATTTAGAATGGCAGACCTTATAGGCAGCATTGCTTAATAGATCTGACCCAGATTCAGATTGGCATGATTGACTGTAATTACCTAATTGGTTGCACACTGCACAGCTGTGTAACTTTTCATATTTTAGAATATTGTAATGTATAGCCTCAGTATATTCTTTCAATTGAGGTTTGGCCTTACAGAATACATGGTGCCCAGTTTGTCAATCAAATCAATCAAATGAACCGCTGGGAAAGCACCTACTGCATAATAATTAAGACAAGAATAGGGCCAAAGTGCATGTGCTCGCTCTAAACTGCGTACAGGACGATTCTCTCTTCATATTGTTTGATGAAGTCATATAAAACGTGACCTATAGCTATACCCATTGAAAATATAAAATATATAAAATATACACTGTATTGACGAGTAGGAATTACAGCAATCGCTTGAAAACCGAGTGAGGATGGGACATTTGTAATCTCAACTCATCTCATCTCAACAGCGCATCGGAGTCGATGCGCTGCGCTGACGCTTGGATTCAGTATGGTGAGTGCGTGTGCGCAAACGTAGATGCACGAAATGACAGTAGACCTAAACGTTTGACAGAATACGCAGTTTAAAAAAAATGTTGTATTGTGGCTGTGTATGGCAGAATTAAACATGTATTTTGGGATGGTTGAGGACTGCTGTCGCATTGTGACATGCGATATGCTGACGGCATGGTGCGCATCAGGCAGAAATGAGGAGGTCTACAAACGCCATACACTATAATAGTATTTAATATGTTTGCAAATAACAGCTCATGGGCGCTTATTTGGACGTGGGCGGTTAATTGGACAAGGCGGTTATTAAGCAAAATGGTGTGCACGTGGGCCGTTATTTGGTAGTGGGCGGTTGTTTGAGTAAGGGCTGTTATTTGGTATTTTACGGCATTTCATTGGTATACTGATCCTGGTATACTGATCGTCTGTTGTGAATTTGTGTTAATGAAATAAAGACAGCTTACAACATCTACTTTAAAAAAATAATACAATTTTTTTTTTTGTATTTTCATATTTTCACTGTTTTAATTAAAGTTGTAAAGTGTGTAGAGGGTTTTCTTGGTATTGTAGTGAAATCACCACTTAAAGGACTTTTTGAGGCACTGCACAGTGAGTTAATCTGAGCTTATTAATAAATAAAAAAAAGGCCTAAAACGTCAGTTGGAGTGATAGCAGACAATGGGTGTAAATCAATCACTCCAAAAGTCATGGAAAATCTGTCAAGGAGTTAATTGTACAGTACTTAATCTACTTAATTAGTTACTTTGAAGATGGAGGCGGCCAGTGTAGAGCTCCACACTCACTACAGAGTGCCACATTATATAGTCTTATCAAAAGTAGCAGAGCATGTTTAATTAATTTCTAATACAGTTATACGTTACCCTATGTTGTACTTAAATGCATTGGACATGAAACATTCTAATATTAGTCATTCTATAGACTGAAGTAATTTATTTGTTACAGCTGAAATACATAATATACGGTATATAATATCAATATTGGGATATTATAATAACTGCAGGCCTCATTAAGTGAAGGGTATAGGTGCCAGCAGTCTCCAGGTGTCCACTTCCGTTAGCCAATAGACCTGCGCAGTGACGTCACCGCCCCTGTTCCAGAAATGGATTCCCCATTCATTTTTCTCATAGACTTTTCGAAAATAATTTATATAAAGACGATTACGCCGCGGACAAAGCCAACTCGAGTCGTGACGAATAATGATGACACACACAAACTTTTGGGACAATCAAATCATTTCTAAGATGAAAAACGAAACAAAAAGTCTTGTATCATGCCGTCTTCTACTTCTTCCTAATTATTTATTATATGACGATATTGTGTTTGTTGTCATGATTTGTCACGACCCGAGTTGGCTTTGGCCGCGGCGCAATCGTGTTTTTATTAACCATTTTCGAAAAGTCTATGAGGAAAATGAATGAGGAATCCACTAGTGGAACAGGGCTGGTGACGTCACTGCGCAGTTCTATAGCGGCAAACATCCTCTCACTCACATCTCTCTTGGTCTTTCCCCAGTACTCAAACAGTAGTGATGTGATCATCCAGTCCAGATAAATATCAATGGTGTTTGACAATTACTGGGGCAGCCCAGATCATCTGTGAGCACGCAGGGACCTTTAAAACTGGATGTTTGGACACCTCAATCCATAGAGTAATCTATGGCTTTACTTGATGATACATGATTGTGTGGCAGCAGTGCGGTTTACGTTGTAGACACCATTTGAACACGTTTGCTTGTGGCACGTACTACACACCGCATGATATTTGCACTGATTATAATGTTGATGAGCATTTTTGGCTACTCACCGACGACACTCCCGATCTGGCGTGAACACTGGCCTTTGTCGACAAGGTTTTTGCTCGCTGTGCATGTGAAAGGAGCTGTGAGAAGATCCATTGCCAATAAAAGCCCTCGCAGACTCCCTCCTGAACGTTTCTGAATGTCTAGCACATTTGATAGAGAGAGAGAGAGAGAGAGAGAGAGAGAGAGAGAGAGAGAGAGAGAGAGAGAGAGAGAGAGAGAGAGAGAGAGAGAGAGAGAGAGAGAGAGAGAGAGAGAGAGAGAGAGAGAGAGAGAGAGAGAGAGAGAGAGAGAGGGGAGAAGGGGGTTATTAGAGAGACAGAGAGAATTACGTGTTTGTGAAGAATTATGTGTGAAGCAAGAAGATTTAACTTCTTGTTTCACTACATTGCATGTAGGCTACACTATCACAAACATTCTTCAATGTGTAACCTATTTCTGTGTGCACAGGAAGAGAGAGAGAAAGAGCGAGGTGTCCAGCACGTACGCTACATGTCAAAATGAATTTGGATAAAAGGCGAGGTCTGGATTGCATCTTGATGAACTCTCACTGCGTGATACTGATAATAGGGGTTAACGGAACATTATGGGTACTGGATTTGCCTGTAGAACCTCAAGTTGTGCTGGTACCATTCGGGCGTATACAGTAGTTTGCTGTTAAGTTAAACTGGATGTTCTTGGTATATTCACAGCCAGGACAGTCATTCCATGCTTTCTGCGCAGTGTCTAGCAACATGTGACACTCCTGCAGTGCAAAAATACATGACGATCCGATGACTCCTACAGTCTGTATGGGCCAAATTTATCATGGCATTTATTATATTAGTTTCAATTTGGAATTATTATGTTGTGTTGTTTATTGAAAAGGAAGGAATAATGTCGTCAGCCTGCAGTCTTCTATTAACTCGGTTAATACAAGAGCGGTCAGTACGTTGAGGCATACTGTCCTCACATCAGATCAGAGATGGACGGATAGACGAAATAAGAGAACAGAAGGGGGGAGGGGGTGACTGAGAGAAGACGAGAAGAAAGGCAGAGTGTTTATTCTGTCTTTTTTTCCCGTAAGAACTGAAGGGGTGCAGGGACGCTGAGGAGAGCTGGGATCAGAGGGAGAGTCCATGCTTTCTCTGTGTCCTTGTGCAGGATTTATGAGTGCAGAGGTTAGAGAGAGAGACATTAACAGGCTCAGAATGTACAGTATAGACAGATGAGATGTCAGTCATACATAATGGCGAGTGACAGTAGGAGAAATGGAGGGGATCGGAGAGGGGAGAAAAAAGGAGCAAAAGGACAAAAGAGAGACGCAGCCAAGGAACTGTAAAAGGGTCAAAGGTCACTGATTTGATGATGGAGAGAGATAGAGAGACAAAAGGGGGGAAGCATGCTTATTAGTCTTGGGCAATATACCGGTATTACCGTTTATCGCGATATTGGAAATCAATACCGAGTAATATCGTTGGGTCTGTGAAAAATAACGAATACTGAATATCGTCAAATACCAACATTATACTGTATCCTATTAAAATATGAGCAATGAGACTTAATTGTAACTATACGAACAATTTCCATGTTACACACATGCCTAAACTAGCCTTATTTGGGCTAGGCTTTTTGGAAACAATGTATTTCCAGCTCCAGTTTTTCCCTATTTAGGCTGCTTTAACAGCAGAGCGCTCAGTTTCTGACCCCTCAATGTCGCAAATTCTGAGAACTAGGTGACTGGTGGAGCGTTCCAACTCTGATTGCCGTCAATACCGGTAATATCGAATATCGAGCTAATTAAGACATTATCAATACCGAAATTAAAAAATCAATACCGCCCAAGACTAATGCTAATAAGGAGTGGGACACAGGGTGTGTGTGTGTGTGTGTGTGTGTGTGTGTGTGTGTGTGTGTGTGTGTGTGTGTGTGTGTGTGTGTGTGTGTGTGTGTGTGTGTGTGCGCGCGCGTGTGCGTGCGCGTGCGTGTGTGTGTGTGTGTGTGTGTGTGTGTGTGTGTGTGTGTGTGTGTGTGTGTGTGTGTGTGTGTGTGTGTGTGTGTGTGTGTGTGTGCGTGTGTGTGTGTGCGTGTGTGTGTGTGTGTGTAATCCGTCTATGTCATGTGGATGATGAAGCCTCCAGCATGCAGCATCACCTCCTGGCCTCTGGAGGAAAGCATCCTGACCCTATAGCACCTCCACCTCCCTCTGCACCTCTTCCATCCCCACCTCCACCTCCCCTTCACCTCCACCATTTATGACTCTCAGGCAGGGGCGGATCTAGACATGGGCATGGGGGGGCAATGGGCCCCTAAGATGCCCAGACTGCCCCACCAAACATGATGGCATGCAAAACAACTCAAGATATTTCAATGCCTATATTTAATATGATTTGAAACACTATTGCTGCTACTAACTAACTACAGCTGTGGCACCACTAAACCAACAGCATTTCATCATTGAAAACAGAAAACTCTCTGAGTCAGACCTTTAGCTTTATGCATGCTGCGTGTCTGTTGCAACTTCAACAACAACTGATTGATGCCATTGATGCTTTACTTGCCTAATAAAAGTTCTGTAACTGAAAATGGCATGGGTGCGACTTCATCGCCCGTGGCGCGAAGCAATACAATTTTCCTGCCCCCCCCCCCCAATTGGGAAATGTTAGATCCGCCCCTGCCCTCAGGTCGGTCCAGGGCTGCAGTCTGGCCGACACTCGTGCACGCACGCGCGCGCGTGTGTGTGTGTGTGTGCGTGTGTGTGTGTGTGTGTGTGTGTGTGTGTGTGTGTGTGTGTGTGTGTGTGTGTGTGTGTGTGTGTGAGTGTGTCTGTGTGTCTGTGTGTGTGTGTGTGTGTGCGTGCGTGACTATCTATGGGAGGCAGAATGTATACCTCCCTGTAACACCAGTGCCTCAATCCTCTCATCGGCCTCACAGGCAGGCTCCAGTGTGCTGTAATCTGACATGTAACATGTTAACATGATTGCCTGACATGGATGAATTATGGCTTGCACCAAGCGTGTGAATTGTGCACAGCGCGCTTTTTAACTTTAACCTGAGCTGCACCTAGTATACCGTATGCTACCGTATGCTGCATTATGGCTTATTTCGGTACCCACACTTCTTTAAAGGCAGCATTAAGCAATCATGCATTGTTTTCATGAAGCAGTACAAACATCGGATCCTTTAAGTCAGTGGTTTTCAGCCATTTAGATACCAGGGCCCACTATTTATTCATTATTTGAGCCACGGAACACCATTTAATGAGATTTAAACGAAGACCCCAAAACTTTACAATTCCAGGCTGGATTAAAACAATTCCAGACACAAATAAAACAAGCAAACATAGATCAAAACGACCATTCTTCTACATTCTCTAATTGTGTAGACTTCTTAATAAAGTGGGCTGATTAAGATGATGAATATTTTAACTCTTGAGTGTGTAAACATGAAACCAAATGGACCCTCTGTCAATAGTTAAATCTATGGAACCCAATGGACCTGCAAGGGTCCATTTTTACGCTCTCAAGAGTTGTATCTGGTTAATCAACGTTCTATCATTTAGCTGGGGACCACCTGGAACCCTCTCAAGGACCACTGGTGGTCTCCATACCATTGGTTGAAAACCACTGCTTTTAATCGCACCATACTTTTGTTTTCACGTAATGATATCTTTAACCACATACCATGGGTATAGTAATGCCATGTACAGTTTGTGATCAGTAAACATTCAGGCGAAAATGTAGCTTAGGGTGGGTCAGTTAGTGACATCTTCTGCGAGCAGACCTGGTGTAAAGTTGAAGATTTAAAAAAATACGAGTGGGCAGAGAATTAGACCTCCTGAGGGGCTAGTACATAGGGTTTAAGTGGTACACTTAACATGTGGGTGTCAGACACGCTACACTATCACGCCATGTCTGACACAACATCAACTGTACCACTTAGAAATGTCCCCTTGCTCTGTGACTCTGTCACTCAGTACATTGGTCCGTGTGTGTGTGTGCGTCCTATACACACTACTTATTAAATAAGGCTATGGTCCAGCAGGCTGACACCGGTTCAGATTCAACCCCGAGGCACTTCACGGCATGTCCTCCACAGGCGTGGCCACGGAGGAGCAGTGTTGGGAATATTACTATACATTGTTCATGTATTACTTATTACTTATTACCTTCATTTTAAAGCAATATATTGTATTACAATATTGCTGTCTGAGCAAATGTAATATATTCATATTACTATTACATATTACTTAAAAGAAAAATGTTGAGCAAAATATATAATTAAATATTTAGTGTCACTATTAAACAAATATTGTGTAGGCCAGTGGCATAGCTACAATAAAGAAAGCGCACTTGGCTATCTGGGGAATCCATATGAAATCAACTTGAAAAAACGTCCTCCTGAATGAATAATTTGATGACAAATTATAGAAAATAAGTAATTATTTAACTTCTGCAGTTGTCAAGAAAATTTCACAAGAACATTTTCAACGAGACAGATTGACAGAAAGTAATATTGAAAGTAGTGCAGTATAATATACTAGATTGTTGTTGTTAAGTAATATATTTATATTACAAGTTACTGCATTTTGGTAATATATTATGTAATATATTGAGTTACGTAGTGCACATGTCCCAACACTGCGGATGAGTGGGTGGAAGTGGAATCAGAAGGCGGGACTCCGCCCAGTCTACATTATACTGTATGTGTCAATGTGGATCTGAGTGAGACAACTGCTCTGCATTAATAGTGCCCACTGCTCAATAGGTCAATGCAGAGGGCAAACAACATGTATATGTGAAATTATGCAGTGCCAGTGATCCAAGATATACCCTCAAAAGAAGGAGGATTCAATGGTATAATTTTGATTACTGCCCCTAGCTCTCTCTTACTGAAGTCTCCAGTATGAGCTCCTTGAAGTAACCGGAGGCATTGATCCGGACAAAGTTCAGACAAAGTTTAATTTGCAGAGATGAAATGTAGAAACTATTGATTTGTAGGCTTGGTATATGTAGGATTAATAGAACATTTAGTCGACTCTAGACCCTGCCAGTTAACACAGAGAGAACTATTGATCTGACACTTGTGGTGGTCAATTCCATCCCGGACCTGCCTTTGCCCATGCACTTAATAACACAACAACTGCTGGAGTATATGCTGTATATATTGCTGTTGTCGTGCAGAAACTTCATCTCTATATTTTGACTTGTGTTTTTTTTTTTCATATAAATGATCATGATGTATAGTGAAACTATACTTTAGCAGTTCTACACACTGAGGCCAAGTATTGCGAGCTTGTAGATCAGATATTTTCACTATGTAAATGAAAACAAAGACACAAAAGTAACAGCAACAACAACAAAAATCATGTGGGGACCAGGTATCTTTGCACTGTGGTTGGAGGAAGTGGAGCACCTTTTGCAGCTAATGCATTGTTATAATTAGACCCATTTCCATACGCCTGGGGGTTGAGAAACCACTGTTAAACATGGCTTTCACCACAGAGCCTGATAAAACAAACAGTAGCGTAATCAATGTATAAATGGCTCAATCAGATCACATAACGCCTCTCGGAACAATGCTTACTTGAGGTGGTGTCGGAAAGTCTGGTAGACTAATTTATTCCCTCATTAGGCCGTGTTTAATAACAATTACCACTATTGATAACGATTGTCTACAATCAGGCTTCGCTATGCTGCAATCACTTTGTGCCAAATGTCATATCGATTGGAATGGAAAAAGATGAAATGATGAATACAAGTCACAATCAGCTAGCACTATACCTATCCATTCCCTTGTAATAACATTGCCCACAGCCTGATGCATTGCTAATGCACTGCGCTGCCTGCAGAAATAAGATGAAAGCATTGCCTAAAGCAAAATAATATAGAGCATCGTTAACTGTACAGTCTCCACTGCTGAATATAATATAGACACGTCTTTCTGTCTGTAAAATCATCTTTATTTAGATGAACAGTTGTTGTTCTTTTCATAATCATCTGGCTCATAATAAATTAATTGGTGTGGAGCATGACTTTACAACTGTTTGACTGATTACTGAAAGCTATTCTTCACATCACCTGGTTAATAAACAATTAATAATTTAGCTCCAGTATATTAACATGCACGTGAAACACTGTGAACAATATTTATTTAACATAGTACATGAAAGGTTTAGCTAGCTACAGGTACAGTATATACCAGGGCTGGGCAATTATTTTTCCCAAGGGGCCAAATGAGATACATAAAATATTGTGGAGGGCCAAGACTAAAGGCTGAACTAAAGTCTGTGTAATATTAATTTAATTTCAAGATAAAAGTAAGAATAAGACCAACCATGTTGACAACAGGGCCCCTCTATTTATTCAGTATTTGAACCAGTGTTGTTTGTTTGAGAATATTTTGTCTTAGTCTTAGTCTTAGTCTTTTGAGTAACACACATTTAGTCTTTTAGTCCCATTTAGTCTTCTGAAATTCATTTTTTTAGTCTAGTCTTAGTCGACGAAATATTAACATCGATTTAGTCTTAGTCTCAGTCTTAGTCTTTTATTAGTCTTAGTCTTTTTTTAGTCTTAGTCTTTCAGTCTTAGTCTTGGTATAGTTTAGTCTTACATACAAATGCATTGTAGGTTTATATATGTTATACAGATTTATAGTTTTTAGTATGAAAGATGTCTCGTTTTATTTCTTTGTATACAATTACTGCATTTGTAATAAGTTCCTTTCCTGAAAACGTATGCAATCTATACTGCAGATATGTTCACATACTTAAAAAGAACGAAAAAAAGAAGTTAAAAATGTTTCCTATTTCCATTAGTCTTAGGTTATGATTTAGTCTTCGTCTTAGTCTTAGTCTTTTGAAAACACACATCTTTTAGTCCCAATTAGTCTTCTGAAATTCATTTTTGTTAGTCTAGTCTTAGTCGACTAAATATCAAAAACCTTAGTCGACTTAGTCTTTAGTCGACAAAAACAACACTGATTTGAACCACTGACCACCATTTGGTGACATTTTAGCCCCGCAGACCCAAAACTAAAGATTTCTTTTGCTTTTGTCTACAATTCCAGGCTGGATTTCACAAACAAAACAGGCAAACATACAGATCAAAAATGACCATTCTTTTACATTCTCTGGCTAATTCAGATGATGAATATTTTAACTCTTGAGGGTGTAAACATGAAACCAAATGGACCCGCAAGGGTCCATTTGGTTTCATGTTTACGCTCTCAAAGAGTTACATCTGGTTAACCAACTTTCCATATTTAACTGGAACTCTCTCAAGGACCACTGGTGGTCCCCGGGCCGGTCACAGTCAGCCAAAGGGCCGCATTTGGCCCCCGGGCCGCATAATGCCCAGGTATGGTATACAGACAGGTTCAATCTGTTGGGTGGGAGGCGCTGGGGATGAGTTGGTGGCATTCTCTGCTTTTTATATACAGTATATACTAGGGCAGTGGTTTTCAACCTTTTTTTATCCCAGGGCCCACCATTTATTCAGCATTTGAGCCACGGACCACCATTTGAGGACATTTTAGCCCCACAGACTCCAAAAGTAAAGATTTATTTTGTTTCTCTCCATGACGATTACTCTTCTAGTTGTGTAGATTCGGACTAATTCACATGATGAACCTGTTCAGGTCTTCATCAGGCATGCCTGATGAAGACCTGAACAGGTCGAAACGTCGCTGCCGTAACCCTTGTTGCTGAATAAAGTTTGAAGCACTTTAAAGTGAGTTGCAAGCCCCTTCTCTCTTTTTTGTTCACATTTGTACACTCTCAGAAAAAAAAAATGAAAATGGGTGGAATTGCCCTTTAAGAGGCGCCCCCCCCCACTTCTAAAAGTACCACTACAACACTAGCTGCACCGCACTGGCCAGGCACGATTCACTCCATTCACTGGAGTGAATTGTGTTTGCACACGTTTGTGTGCAGTGCGTGCTTGTATGTATGTGCGTGTGCGCGTGGATAACCCTTGGCACAGCGGGAGCACAGAGGCCATGTGTGCTTCTATCCTCGGCTCAGAGCGAGACCTCAGACGTGCCCTTTCTTAAGGTAGTATGACAGGGTTAGTACATTCTGCCCTTCCACAATAAGGCGGTATGGCAGGGTTAGGACGTACGTTCTGAGAGCAGGGTGAGCCGTGGTGCAGCGTGTCCTCATTCACTCACCGTGGAAACGCAGGAGAAAAAGGACATGATGCTGATGAGGAATCATAAAGCGTATTACGCCTCTCCTTTCATTGCTTGGTACGTTGTGGCCGAGGCTAAATGAGATGGTGGAAGCCTATAAGGAGCTCAAAGGACACTCCCCTTCTCCGCCCCCCAAAAAAGTGTCCCCGAGCGAAATAACGTCACCACTAGCTTCTAATAGTTGGGGTTGTTGAATCACAATTACCAGTAGATGCTGTGTTTGGTCACACTGTCGCCCTCTCAGCTTCCCTATGCTGTCTCTTCTACAATTATTCTTTCTCAGCTTTCCTACTGCAGTCTGTCTCACATACACACTTAGGCAGGGGTTGACACTAAGGTCTCCGAGGCACTTGCCCATCGGGCAAGTGCAAGTCAGGTTCTACTTGCCTCAGGTCATGATCACTTGCCCCTCAGGTTCCAGGTGGTCTCCAGTTAAGTTGGTTAACCAGATGTAACTCTTGAGAACGTAAAAATGAAACCAAATGGACCCTTGCGGGTCCATTTGGTTTCATTTTTACACTCTCAAGAGTTAAAATTCATCATCTTCATTAGCCCAGATTAATGGTCATTTTGATGTTAATTTGCCTGCTTTGTTTCCCAAATCCAGCCTGGAATTGTGGATAGCTAGAAAGCAGGGAAAGACACAGAGGCAGAGTGCAATGACTGCCTTCAAGACACATTTATCTTGTGTTGTGTTATAGTGCACTAAGTCACACACTTGCCCGATCGGGCAACCAGGTAGCAGTCTTTACTTGCCCCACCATTATTTTTTACTTGCCCCGGGCAAGCGGGCAAGTGTTAGTGTCAAGCCCTGACTTAGGGCTTTGGAATAGTTCAACATGCCAATCTATTGACACGTTGTGAACTCATAGACTGGCCAATTTATATTGAAAAATGTTTTTTTTATAAATAGTAAGGAAAAGTAGGAAAAGAAGCTACGGGATAAGGGGTTTAGCAGTGACAAATGTTTAGGCTTTACTGTATAGCTGCTATTGACCATAATCACACAACAACATAGGCGTGCATACATAGACGTCAAGGGGGGTTTGAGCACCCCCCTAGTGGCCCTCTCTGGACCAACATGCCCTTTTTAAAAGAGCAAAAAGATGCTGAAATGCTGTTTTCTATGTGTTTTTAACCCCCCAGAACTCAATTTTCCCCTTTTGCCCTCCTGGTTTCATTTGAGCACCTGCCATTGAAACTCTCTGTGCACGCCAGTGCACTGCAACCATCTTGTCAATATAGGAATGTAGGACAGTTCTAGACTCCCTGCTGCTCTGGAGCTGCATGTAGGCTCTCTCCCTTGGCACGGCTCCCAGTTGTTTGGCCAAAGAAGTATGAAAAGGAATGAGCCGTTGGCTTTTTATTTATCTTTTCTTCATTTTAATCATAATTTAGCATGTGTGTTATAACCACGAAGATATTCTTTCATTTGGTACGGCATAACAGTGTTGCCAATAAACCAGATAAAAATAAGAAACACCTTGCTAAGACATCTTTATTTGTTATCAGCCCCAGTGCTGCTGGCTTACTTACTGGTATACACGATTTGCTTGAGAAATTACTAATTAAAAACAATAAAATGCCACCTTGAAAGACCAGAAAGATCACACATAATTAAAGTTTTCTTTATTAAAACAAACACATTTAGCTGTTCCAGGTACAGTGTAATTGCAATATTATTTTAGGACTAACAATGTCTCTTTGGATGATAAATGTTAGCTACCCCTGCATTAGGATAATGGCACCATGCAACTTTCCACCATGTGATCATGGTCTATTGTTTACAGCAGTGGTTTCAACCATTTTGATATCGGGGGATATTTATTCTGCATTTTAGTTGATTGATTTGTAGTTTTCATGAGAAGGCAGGAGCATAGAAAATGGACAAGGAGAAAAACACAGGATAGAACCATGTTATTCTGCATTTTAGCCACAGTTTAACCCTGTCCCTTAGTGTACTGAACACGTTTTGGTGTTCTAAGCATTATGTTTTAACTATTGAAAAATAGCAGATCTACAAGCTCATAGCGCGCCACCGAGTGGCGCGCTATGAGCTTGTATCTCTGCTATTTTTGAAAAATCGTGAAAACGTGGTGAAAATCATTGAATATTATGTTATTCAGAAACTAGACAGGAAACAATGGGTTAAGTTTATCAGACCCAAAATGAAAGATTTTTTTGTTTGTTTTTATCCACAATTCCTGGCTGTATTTAGGAGAGATAAGCAAATCAGAATAACAAACAATTCCCGTAATTGCATATATATTGCAACTCACGGACCACTGTTGTTCCCCGGACCACTAGTTGAAAACCTCTGTTTTACAGAGTGTACGTTGTGAGGGTTATATTATATCAAGGGTTTTCAACCTTTTTGACGCCAGGGACCACCATTTATTCAGCATTTGAGCCAGGGACCACCATTTGATGACATTTTAGACCCACAGACCCCAAAAACTAAAGATTTTATTTTGCTTTTGTTCACAATTCCAGGCTGGATTTGGGGAAACAAAACAGGCAAAACATGAAGACCAAAATGACCATTGATCTTGTAGTTGTGTAGACTTGGGCTAATTAAGATGGTGAATATTTTAACTCTTGAGAGTGTAAAAATGAAACCAAATGGACCCGCCAGGGTCCATTTGGTTTCATTTTTACACTCTCAAGAGTTACATCTGGTTAACCAACTTAGCTGGGGACCACCTGGAACCCTCTCAAGGACCACTGGTGGTCCCCGGACCACCTTTTGAAAACCCCTGTATTATATTCTTCTCCAACTGCCCCCCCGGTGACCCGGCCACTTTGAAAGGCTGCGCTGCTAGGCGGGGCTGAGGGGGCGGGGCTGCATGGAGTCACAGGGTGGCTGCATGCTATCTGCAGGGAGATGAGAACCAGATGAAGGTCACGCCTCATCCATAACAGATGATTCATATACGGCCTGACCTTTAATACCTGCAGCACTAGGCTCAGCACTCTGTCTCTGGTTCTCTGTCTCGCTGCCCTCGCTGTGTGCCAAGGCCTCTCTGCCTCTCTCTGCCTCTCTCTGCCTCTCTCTCTCTCTCTCTCTCTCTCTCTCTCTCTCTCTCTCTCTCTCTCTCTCTCTCTCTCTCTCTCTCTCTCTCTCTCTCTCTCTATCTCTCTCTCTCTCTCTCTCTCTCCTGGCTGTCTGTCTGTCTGTCTCTCGGTCTTGTCTCTCTCTCTTTCTCCTCTGTCTGTCTGTCTGTCTGTCTGTCTGTCTGTCTGTCTGTCTGTCTGTCTGTCTGTCTGTCTGTCTGTCTGTCTGTCTGTCTGTCTGTCTGTCTGTCTGTCTGTATTGTCTCTCTCCTCTCTCCCTCTCTCTGTTGTACACAGTACCCTACCACAATGACAAAGTGGACTGTGGGTATACAGTATAGCGTGCCCACACGCACGCGCACATGCACGCATGCACGCACGCACGGACACGCAAGGCACATAAACTTCTGATTGCATGCTCTTACGTGCAAGCACAGTACAAACATAGGAAGAGATGTGCACACATCTGCAAGCATTGCATGCACCTGATGTGTGCATGACAGGGCTGCCGTGGCCCAGATGCCATTAAATTGGTGTTTGAAGGTTTGACATATTGTGGAAGCATATCAGACCTTCATATACAAACGGCTTTGTTTTGACTGACAGCCAGGCGCCGCATGTTTGGTTCAGAATGAGAAACCTCTGCACTCAATAACAACACCGGTATATGTCTTCCCCTGGCGGTGTGTGCACGCATGTGTGTGTGTGTGTGTGTGTGTGTGTGTGTGTGTGTGTGTGTGTGTGTGTGTGTGTGTGTGTGTGCGTGTGCGTGTGCGTGTGCGTGCGTGCGTGTGTGCGTGTGCGCGTGTGAGTGTGAATTGTTTCTTTTTTAACAGCCTTATCCAATCAAAGTTCAACAAAAATCAAATGAAAATCGCTGTTATAGCTGTAAGCTAGTTTCTGTCACTCTGACTCAGCAGCATGTAACGTTTTCCATGTCGTAGACCTTTTTTTTTAGTGGGGGAAGTTAAAAATATCCTTGTCTGAGAAAAACCTGATTAATGTTGAGGCATAATGAACTAGAAATGGGCACTCAGTAGAGCGCAAAACTCCACCAGGGGCCACGTCCTGCGTGAGTCTCCATCTGTCCGTCTGTGTAGTGCAGTGGTTCTTAAAGCCAGGTCTGTGGAACCCCGGGGGTCCTTGAAAGAGTTCCAGGGGGGTCCCCAGCTAAATGATAGTTTGGAGCCAAATGGACCCGTATGGGTCCATAACTGTGTACAAATTAAACCAAATGGACCCTAACGTGTCCGTTTGGTTCCAATTGTACACTCCTAAAGTTAAATTAACATTATTGCAATATAATAGTGATTTATATTGCATATTTGCCCTTTTATTAGTTTTTAAAATGAGACATATACAGTAGGTTCTTAGAAAGCATGGAAACAATTAAGATAAGCCATCACTGCTGGCTATATGGTACTGACTATGCTGATAGATAGATAGATAGATAGATAGATAGATAGATAGATAGATAGATAGATAGATAGATAGATAGATAGATAGATAGATAGATAGATAGATAGATAGATAGATACTGTAGATAGATAGATACTGTAGATAGATTGATTGTTAGATTGTTGATTTGTAGTTTTCATGAGAAGTCAGGAGGATAGAGACCGAAAATGGAGAAGGAGAAAAACACAGGATAGAACCATGTAAACAAACAAACTTATACAGTATATACAAATAACATATGTAGTTGCAGTCGTAGCAGAGTGGCCTCTGTTGTGATGGCTCCTACCCCAAGACCTAAGGGACGTCCCTTAGGTCTAGTACACAGGTAATGGGTGCAATTCCAGATCGCTTGGTGTAGCCAGGTATGGTGTAAGTCCTCTCATTGGCTGCATGGCAGCAAATCAGGTTTGGGGCCGTGCTCATTGGTTGCATGGCAGCAAATCAGGTCTGGGGCCTTGGGTAGGCCGAAAGCCTATACCACCAGCCCTGGGCCTGAGCTTACCAAATAATTACCCAGAATAATTAAAACCTGCAAGTCAAAAGGTTCAGAAATCACCTGACCCCCCCAATTAAAAATGTTACTGTACTCCCCTGCTTTGTTCATCATGATTTGAAGCTCTTGATGACTGGTTTTAATTATTCTGGATAACTATTTGGTAGGCCCAGGCCCAGGCCTGGTGGTATAGGCTTTCGGGCCTACCTCAAGGGCCCAGACCTGATTTGCTGCCATGCAACCAATGAGCACGGCCCCAATCCTGATTTGCTGCCATGCAGCCAATGAGAGGACTTACACCATACCTGGCTACACCAAGCGATCTGGAATAGCACCCAATGTATGTACATGTCAGACATATCCCTGTCTAGGTTTGTTTTCATGGGAGTCACTGCTAGTCCTTTTGCTCCGCAATGTCATTGACACTGCGATTACATAAGGTGACGATCGATACATACATGAAACCGAACCGTAATTGCACGACGGGACGAGATGTATAGTTTGTGTGCAGCTCTAAGCGGGAAGTGGCAGACCATGCCTGTCCTACATAGCCTCAGGAATGAACGTGAACAGGTCCTACCCAGCATGCAGCTGTACTGTAAGTGGGACGGACAAGTGCCTGATTGGCTAGAGCTATAGTCTGTAAGCCTCGCAGGAGGCTTTTCCTGTAGCCCGAAGGGATGATTGTTCTGCAATTACGAAATCACAAACATTGCATGAAGTTGACCGATTCGGTAAATATTCTGGAATTGGGGTCCTTGGCCTGCCTGAAATATGATGCTGATCAGCCTAGTGCATACCTGGGCATTATGCGGCCCGGGGGCCTTTGGCTGACTCTGACCGGCCCGGGACCACCAGTGGTCCTTGAGAGTTAAATATGGAAATTTGGTTAACCAGATGTAACTCTTTGAGAGCGTAAACATGAAACCAAATGGACCCTTGCGGGTCCATTTGGTTTCATGTTTACGCTCTCAAGAGTTAAAATATTCATCTGAATTAGCCAGAGAATGTAAAAGAATGGTAATTTTTTATCTATGTTTTCCTGTTTTGTTTGTGAAATGCAGCCTGGTATTGTGGACAAAAGCAAAAGAAATCTTTAGTTTTGGGTCTGCGGGGCTAAAACGTCACCAATGGTGGTCCGTGGCTCAAATACGGAATAAATTGAGGGCTCTAGTAGTGTCAAAATGGTTGGTGTTACTCTTACTTTTATCTCGAAATTAAATTAATACTACTACTTTAGTTCAACCTTTAGTCTTGGCCCTCCACAATATTTTTATGTATCTCATTTGGCCCCTTGGGAAAAATAATTGCCCAGCCCTGGCCTAGTGGTATGTGTATCATTATCATCATAGTCACATACAGAGATGCACAGATCGGTGGGGGAAAAAGTATCTCCGTCTTGCAGATGATAATGTTGTGTTATTTCCCAAGCTGTTTTGCGGAAATTGATATAACAGACAGTACAGTATACAGTATAGATGTTGGTGTCGATTACCATGGCAACGAAACGACCCTGTGAAGCATAGCAAGCAGGCATCAGGTCAGCCGGGCCAAACGACACAGAAATGTGTTTAGGAGTGAGTGGGGGAAAAAAAAAATCCTAATAACAAACTGTCACAAACCGTTTGAGAAATGTATGCAGTGACAACCACCTTAGGCCATAAAACATTCCTTTTTCATTGAGCGTCAGTACACCAGAATGCGTCAGAAAGTGCTGTGATATCTGTGATAGTATTGCACATGCTGTGCTGGCGTCACAGGCCTATTCCCCCCTTCATAATGATACTATTCTGTGATACTGTATTACATCTGGTGCTGTAATTAGCTGTCAATCATTTTGTGCTTTAACTTTAGTAAATGGTTGTTGAATACAGGACTTTTACTTGTACAACGCACTTTTGCTTGTACAGACTATGTCTACTTTTAGAACGAAAGACATACTGTATACTGTACATGCGTAAATATCTTCCACTACTGGTGTGTTTACGTGTTTGTGTGTGTAAATGATGCATTTATATACAACTGTAGCACCTTTACCCAAGGTGTTTTACATAGTTTTACATCAGGAGCAATGTGGGGTTCAGTGTCTTGCTCAAGGACACTTCAACATGTACACAGGAGAAGCCGGGGTTGGAACCATCAATCTCTACCTCCTGAGCCACAGAGTGTGTGTGTGTGTGTGTGTGTGTGTGTGTGTGTGTGTGTGTGTGTGTGTGTGTGTGTGTGTGTGTGTGTGTGTGCGCGTGTGCGTGTGCATGTGCGTGCGCGTGTGCGTGCACGCGCCAGTGAATGCTGCAGTGCAGTCACTAAGAGAGCATACGTGCACACCCAAAACATCATATATGCCCACATTATCCACATATGTGTATATGCATAGGCATCCACATCATGCGTGTTGTGGTTTAATAGGACGCGGACGTGGAAGTGTCAGAAGTTCACAACGACACGGCGCTCTCATCTAATGTGACAAATAACTTCCTCCCGCAGTTGCATTGTTCTAATCCCTTTAGTGGGCTGCGGGATGGAAGTATAATTGCGTTTCTGTGGTGCAGAGCCTTTGATAAGACTGAGGCTGTGCTGAGCGGAATGTCTAAGCGGAGGAGAGGAGACACTACGCTCTCTCTCTCTCTCTCTCTCTCTCTCTCTCTCTCTCTCTCTCTCTCTCTCTCTCTCTCCGGCTCGCCTCTTGCAGCCCCCGTGCTTCGCGTTCCACCCTATCATACTTTCTCTTATGCTCTGTCTCCTTTTCCCTGTCGCCGCTCCGTTATCTGTAAAACTCATTCTATCTCCCACCGCTCTCCTCACCCTCCGTCTGTCATCTCTCATGCTCACACACTATCTCCCTGCCTGCACCGTCCTGGCTCCATTTTGACTCTATTGCCACTAACGATGCAACTCTCTCTCTCTCTCTCTCTCTCTCTCTCTCTCTCTCTCTCTCTCTCTCTCTCTCTCTCTCTCTCTCTCTCTCTCTCTCTCTCTCTCAGGCATAGCAGTGGATAAACGAGGAGTGGTGTACTTTGTGGACGGGACCACCATCCAGAAGATTAACGAGAGGGGCGTGCTCTCGACCGTGATCGGCGCCAATGGGCTGATGCAAACCCAGCCGCTGAGCTGCGATTCGCGCATGGACATCAGCCAGGTAATGTAGATTGGCTGCGGAAGTCCGAATCAACAACAACAACAACTCCCAACGTGATTTACTTCCATGTGCATTCCTTCCATGCAACCCTAAAAGGGTTGCCACATGTAACTATAGAGACATGTGGCACAGTGATCATGTGTTCTAATAATGAAATATGGACAAGCATTATCTCAGTTCATTGACACACTTCGGCTCAGAGTGACCATAGACCATTTATTGCAAAGCTTTTGCATGTTAGTATGGCTGTGTTGCTCTGCTCATGTGATATCAGATCTATGAACGGACACATACTGTAGGTATGATCTCAGATTTCTGTGCGCCGAGACACAGCTCTGATATCAACAACCCCCCTGAGCAGAGCCAGAGCCTAACATAAAACATTACAACATAGTTAGAAAGAACACCTGATTGAATGTGGGTGTGAGTGACCTAGCTGACAGCCAATGAGAGTGAGGGGAGTTGACATGGAGAGAGACTGCTGATTTAAAGAAACATAATGAATTACTGACCGAGAATAAGGAGTATAATAAAATAAACCTTCTGACCACCGTGCCTCCATGAACTATCGCTTGCTCTGGATTTAATGTCAGTGTTACGTTACTTATAGTCATTACTGAATTAATTCATCTTAATTACAACGGCACTTGAAGCTGAGCTGAATTATTTATCCTTGTATCCCGAAACGATGTTGTCTTTCTTTAACTGGAGAGAATGCTGCCACTTGCAATCGTTGATTTGTTCAGGGCATTTATGCAGTGCCTGTATTGGACCATAGTCCCCTGGTGATGGTTATGTAATGTGTTTGTTGTCTGCATAATTATGGAGACATATTTTGTTGTTTTTTCCATAATCTGAGCCAGTGGGAGCGTGTAGATGTTGAACAGAAGAGGCCCCAGAATGAAGCCTGGGGGAACTCTGCATGATAATGTTTCATTTTTTCTAATGTTTTTTCTTTTCAAATGTTTAATTACCTAGTTTAGACACGAATTAGGTAATCCCTATCCTGTAAGTACGATCTAAACCAAGTTAGTACCATACAGAATGTCACATTCAGTTTTCAGTCTGTATAGTAAATGTGTTGTGGCCAACTGTATTGATTTCTGGACTGAGATCCGGTAATGCTACGACTGGAGTGTGTGTGTGTGTGTGTGTGTGTGTGTGTGTGTGTGTGTGTGTGTGTGTGTGTGTGTGTGTGTGTGTGTGTGTGTGTGTGTGTGTGTGTGTGTGTGTGTGTGTGTGCGTGCGACGTGCGTTTGCGTGCGTACGTGCGCGCAAGTGGATGACATTGAAGAACAAGAGCAGTTCCTCAGCGCTGTGTCAAGGTTGGAATCCTGACTGGAAAGTATCACAGTAGTTGTGTGCTGCCAAGCGATTGGTCAGTTGTTGAAATTCAGCCTTTTCGTAATTTTTTTCCCTCAATTTTGCAACCCATTTTTTTCACCTGGGGGGACAGCACACTGACCTCATGCCTCTTTCTATGCATGAGGAGTCCAAGCTGTTTCTTTTCACCTGGCAGGGAGAATTCAACCTTTCCCCTTCATCAGGCGCCTTGGCTGGCCAGGGGAAGGCAGTTTAGAGACCAGTACGGTATGTCTTTGTGAGGGTATATACAGTAACACAGGGAGAAGCTGCAAACTCCACACAGAAAGGCCTGTTCACCAATCCCGTCTCGGGTATGGGCACTGATGATGTGGAGGAGGAGGAGACGTGCCGCCAGCACGCACAGCGTCCTGTTCAAATTGAACCCAGGACCTTCTAGCTGTGAGGCGAGGTGAGCACTACCAATGTGCCACTGTGATCCCACTGTGATCCCCTATTCTGAAGAGTTGAACTTTATTTAAAGTGTGGCTTGCATGCTGACTGTGTGTGTTTGTGCACGCATGTGTGTGTGTGTGTGTGTGTGTGTGTGTGTGTGTGTGTGTGTGTGTGTGTGTGTGTGTGTGTGTGTGTGTGTGTGTGTGTGTGTGTGTGTGTGTACTAGGGCATTAACCAAAAACGTTTTTTGCTAGTCGAATCGAATACTTTGGTAGTCGAATAATTGTCGACTAGTCTATAGTGATATATAATATATATTTGTTTTTTAGCCAATAAAATGTGTGATTCTGGACTTCCCATTGAGAAAATACGTGCCTATTACAATACTGTAACTCAGTTACATTATGACATGAAAAATGAGCAATCAACCTACAATTACTACTAACACCACAGCACACATCCACAATATTTTTCAGTTTTCTGCAGCAGGCTGCAGAAAATTGAAAAATATATATAAAAAATTATTATTACCGAATAACGAATAGTGAATTAATAGTCGAATAGTGTTTTGCTAGTCGAATAATCGACTAGTCGAATATTTAGTTAATGCCCTAGTGTGTGCTTCTTCAGACTCCAGCATAGCCAATAGAACTTGATCTACTGTGGCTATGACAACCAACCTTTGTTGTTGTTTTTACTTTATCACCATTTTAGATTTGTTATATAGACAGATACTGGCTTAAATTGTTTGCCTGGTATCCTTGATAGCTCACAATTGATAATGATGGTAAAAGCGAAGGAAAGGAACGCACAGCCATATAAACAGAGACGCCGCTGTCTGAAAACGCAGTCTTTGAGAATGCTTCAATAGAAGGAGTTCTGCCGTTCTACATTGAAAAAGTGTGGAGACGGAATGTACTGCAGTACCAAGGACAAAGTCACAGCAGAAAAACATGTTGTTTATTTGTCATCAGTTTGGACTGATGTGTCAGGAAGCTTCATGTCGTCTTCTTGTGTCTCATCAGCTCTGGTTCTGATCCAGAACATTGTGGTTGGATTTATCACTCTGTTGTTATATTGCATCCTATATAGTTTTACATATACAGCTTGTGATTTTGATAATATATTTTAATACTTTAATACTAATTTACTGATTCACTACGGATGTTCTCACTGCACTTAATGAACAGTATGTGTTTACCTTGCTTATTTTAAGCCTCTCTGATTGACCCGCCAAGTCCGCTGAAAAAATGTTTTCACGCGCATCTGTGTTTGGGTCCGTTGCGCCATGGCCCAGGTGAGCACCCAGCGGTGTTGTTCTTCATACCCGATCCATCCGCGTATACTGCCTTTCAGCATCCCGTGTGCATCTGTTAACACGCATGTCTGAATTCCATCTGTGTTTGCTGTTATGTGCTCTAGCGTTACGCTGGTGTCAATATTGGAACATTTGTCCATGGACAAACAGCAGTTCTGCTGCAGTGAGTTAAGCTCAGAGAGAGAGAGAGAGAGAGAGAGAGAGAGAGAGAGAGAGAGAGAGAGAGAGAGAGAGAGAGAGAGAGAGAGAGAGAGAGAGAGAGAGGGAGAGAGAGGGAAAGGGAGAGAGGGAGAGAGGGAGAGAGAGAGAGAGAGAGAGAGAGAGAGAGCACAACCATGTCATTGGCTGATTTCATAGGGCTTAGTATCAGTACAGTTTCAGCTTCCAGTGCATTATGGGTGCAACCTGCAATTGACTTACAAGGACTGTAGTTTTTAGTTTGACATTGTTTTTCCCTGAGAACAGTGGCGTCACCACAGTTGGAGTGACCCCCCTGTTTTGCAGAGGGGGGTCGCAAACAAACAAAAATAATAAAACTAGTGTATATTGCTAGGAGAGAAGTCAAAGATGGAATCCATCTAAATCAGGGTTAGAGTGTGTCGGTTGGAATCCTGTCTTTGTCAAGTGGAAGGAAACGGGGCAGAGGGATGATATTTGTCAGACACAAACTGCTGTTTGTTTGTTTACACATCATTTTTGTTAATTATCCAGGATACGCTTTATTTTGTATTTCTGTTTCAGTGTCTTTGGAGAAAAATGAAATTATATTTGGAGTAACTCTGGTGACCCCCAAAAGTTGCTGATGGTTTTATATAGAATACCCATGATCTAACATATAGCATACAGTATCACAATACAATAATCAACAGTCAAGGTTCATTAACATTCTTGGCTTTGTGTTTCTATAAAGTTAGCCTCGACGCCCAGGCTTTCATTTTCGTTCGCTTTGCGCGAAAACGGAAAGCCTGGACTAACGTGTTACACACAGTGGCCTAGAGGGGGGAGTCAACCTTCCGGGGTGGGCGTCGCTCTAAATGATGTGACGTAGAACAGCAGTGGACGGGCGCGGGAGGGGTAACGACACGTTGGTGAGATCAAATCAGATCAGCTCGATCTGCCGTGTGGATCCCACGGCACCCCACCCCCCCAAGGCCAAAATCATTGCGGGTTAGGCCAGGTACTATATGCGTAGCCCATGCTACAGTATGGAGCAACAGGAGCATACATTTCTTTGACTCCCAATTTGACCATCAATCCGAATACGTCTTCAAGCTTGATCTCATGTTTCATGACGTTGTGCACATTTATGACACTATAACATGGGTAAGGTCTATAGTTGCGACTGCAGTTTGTTACTTACGTATTCCAAGAGGAAGATGTCACAGTGTGACACTGCGCTGTAATGCTTACTGCTACTGTGGTGTTACTGCACAGTGCACACACACACACACACACACACACACACACACACACACACACACACACACACACACACACACACACACACACACACACACACACACACACACACACATTTTGTTTATAAACCAATAGTGTTGGTTTGGTGGTCTCTTGTTTTGCCTCCACCGTCCTTGCAGTGTGTTGTTTAATCAGAATCTGACAGATTGACAGCACACACAATGCTCGCACCCCCCCCCCCCCCCCACACACACACACACACACACACACAAACACACTTATTACTTCACACTTATCTTATTACTTCAGTTTCACAAGCTGCTATAGTGTGTTGTTTACCCACCAATGTTGCAAGTGTGTTGTTTCCAATCCAATGTTTAGCCAGCAATGCTAGCATTAGCCAATAATACAGTAAAGACAAAGTGCACACATTATACATAAAAGGGGGCAGTGTGGCTAGTAAATCCAATGACGTGCACACATACACATCAAAGGGGGCTTCAACCCCTGCCCCTTTAACCGTCTATAACAACTGCCTTTTCCAGGAAAAAAAAATAAATAAATAAAAATAATAATAATAATAGCCGACCTGCGATCGCTTCTTGTCCATAAGGCGTTTTACTTGTATAAGCCCCCAAAACAGACAGGTATGCCAGCCACGATGTCGTCATGGCTGTTATCAACAAAACACCTATTTTTCTCAATAATAATAATAATAATATAACTAGCCTCAGTCTAAATTGTCA